>JAHZMV010006499.1:0-21382 GCA_027743765.1 Coecobrya sp. COE2
GCCCCCGGGGCCACTAAAAGAGCATTTACGGTATTTTACATAGGTATTATATGGTAGGCTAGTTGTATAAAACTTATTCGGTCTGAATGGCATGAAAAATGAAAAGTCAGACGAACTCACACAGAAACGAGTGAGTTAAGTGGTTTACTATCAACATCATATCATGATCATCATCATCGAATCATTTTTTCGCCTGCTTCTCTTCATACTTCATGTGATGATTACGTTGATGTCTTCTTTTAGAACTTTTTATTTTTTGGCTTCTTTCTTAAAAACCCGTTCGTATCAGAGATGAGCCCACATATTTCACTTTCAACTTGAGAATTAATAGTTGAAGCGCAAGCTTTTAACCTGTGCTTAGGTTTTTTGTTGAAACGCTGCATGAATGTGTGAAGTGAGCAGAAAAATGAGCGTTTTCGCTGTGAGGTTTCAAGACAAATTAAAATTATGATGAAGGGAGACGTGTGGATTACTATATATTTATAGTTATTCATCTTATAAAAAAACTTTAATAAGGAAATGAAAAGTAAGAGAAGCAAGATTTCAACTGAAATTCTGGCTGCTGGATGATGATAGCGATTATGATAATGCTAACATGATTATCATATTATTATTATGAACAAGAATAATAAAATATCTTGATTATAGGCGATTTTTATTATTATTTTATATTTATAAAAAAACGACTACATATAGTTAACGCATAAATGCACTATATAGGTAAGACCATGACTATGAATTCTTCATGCTCTACTCCACTGACTGTTTTCTGAATTTCTGTTGATTGACAAAGATATAAACATACTGCGTACCTACATCAAATGGAGACGGAGATGTTTAAAAATACGACAGCCCGGCTCTCTCCACGCTTGTTTGCCAAAACGCTACTAGAAATAATGAAGTATGAAACTTGAGGTGCAGCATCCAAAAAAGGATTTTCTGATTTATCACAATTTTTCAACAACATCACACACACAACAAGTAAAAGTTTTGTTTGCATAGCTTATTACTTTTCTGATAAGAAAGGGATTTAAAATGTTTTTGTAAGTTTCGTGTTCAAGTTTGCACAACTCATTCATTCGTCATAATATTATTTTATTTTATTATCATTCTTTCAACTCATTCTCATTTTGCTGCCGTTTGCCACTGACGATTTGATGGTGATTATGTTTGATAACTCGTGCTTGTAGTTTATATGCATATTATGCTAAATACTTTTGCTGCGTGTGTGAGCTGACTAACAAAAAGTAACAAAAAGAGTTACAAGAGATCATGAAGGGAGACACAAGCCAAACAACGTCAGTCAAAACTCAGGGCTGGCTGTTGATTTTAACTGGAGAGGAAAAAAACCGCATTTGACTGATATCAGTCATAATCAACATTACAGTTTGTAATCCTTCTGCGCATGCCAAACAATATTTTTATTCAGTTCCTTACATCGAAAACTCACTCATTAGAAGCTACGGTGGACTTTGTACTATTGTAACTGTCCATTCGTGTATGCTAGCAGAGTGCAGGTGGATTGGTAAAACCGTCTGGAGCTTTCTGAATGAGAATCTTAAAATGCGAAGAAGGATGAGCAATTCGTGAATAAATCCAAAGGCCACGATGAAGATTAGAAATTCTATTGCTTTTATGTATTCAAGTTACCACACACATATAGATATGCACTTGTGAATTCAAGAAAGCTAAAATTCAAGCATTTTCTTCCAGTCTCATAAAACATGCACCTGCTTCAATGCTCCCTGCAAACTTGGTTTAGTATTATTTATCTCACACGCACAAATACTCCAAATTCCTTTTATATTTTTATCCTGTCTGTTCGATAATTTTAATTTAAAAATTCGTGTGCAGCATCAGTGGTGGTTTTTAGGGTTGGATTTAGAGTAGATTGAAATTTTGTAACAATATTGTTGCTAAACTATGTAGGTTTGCAGGTTTCGTTGTAGAAAGCGCGTGTGCGGTTTACTTTTGGTCCATGGACCTCTCACTTTATATGCTTTTTTCGTTTATTTTCCACAATTTTATTGCTACTTTTTGCACACACGCATAATTTTATAGCATACGGCTGTCACTTTGTTCTTCTCTGAAACGACGAATCCGTCGTGCTCATATATTATGTATGCTTACAACATGTGTATCAATACTATTTCTCTGACTTGACTAAACTAAAAGTGTCTGTGGTATTTTAAACTGGAAGGAGGAACACACTGGTAGGGTAACATAACGCACATTCATTCTATATGAAATGCCAGCAGACTTTTATTGGTACTTCACAGACTTGTCATAATTCAGTAGAATAAGAGCAAAAAACTACTGAAAGCTTGTCTTGTGCAATTTTATAGAATGGAAGCTATTTTTGAATTGAATGGATAACACTGTTCCTAGCCTTGTAGTAAGAAACAAGCTGAAAGTAGGCAATGGATGATATTTTTTGTGCCAACTGGATTCAGCAAACTAGATTAAATATTCTTTCAGAGAGTCAAATGCCACGTTCATGCATGAAATATTTGTCTTGAGTCACAATGACAAAATAATATATTAAATAAAATGTTTGCTTGGCATAGCTTGTGTCATTTACGGCCGCTTGTTTGTCTCAAGCAGACATACATGTTTTCGGCAACTTGTTTATCTCACTCCGGGTACCAATACAGAAACCCATTGTTCCTGTAACATATTCCGTGTAGAATTTAAAAAAAGCATATTTGTCATTTTCGCTATATGTATGTAGTCATCGCCAATTCCTTAAGATACAGAGATACCGTTACAATATATTCAAAGTAATAGCATTTACAACAATATCTTTGTCGCACTTGTTTTTACAAAATAATTAAATGTGTGAATAGTTTTCACAAAGGACCTTTGCAGTTTATTAGTGAAGGTATGAAGAGACTTATGTGCACAACCGTTTAGGTCAGATTTGTACAAAAAGGGATACCGGTAGGGCATGCAGAGAGATATTTTTATTAAACCGGATTACATATTATAATTATTACTTTTAAACTAACTTAAAGTGCAATTCAATTGTTCCTATAATGTAAATTCATAAAGACTTTTTTTTTTCACCGCAATACTAATCAATCATTTCATTGAAACTTATTTTCTTCGTCGCTACCCGCAGCTTTCGCAATAATAATTTTTAAAAAAAATGATATTGAAACTTTTTTGAATTAGCATGCAAATAATTATAAAATTTTACATTTCATGTTTCAATCTTTCAATAGGGTCAAAATTAGAGGTATTCATATAAAAATAAAATCAACCATAATACATATTATATACCCTTTGAAAACCAATATACCCAACCGACCTTGTCTTTGTAAACCTGACCAGCAGAAAATAAATGGTTTGGTGGACAGTAAACTGGCGAACTTTCTACTGCTGCAATACATTATTCATACGGACACCGACCGACAAAGTAATGAAGAAATTATTTATAGACGAACGATAAACCTGTTGTCGACAAGAACATTGTTGTTCTTTGATCATCATGCGTTTGGCTTACTGCACTGACTAGAAAATTAAATTGCTTTAAATGAGCTTACAACAGCTTACTTTTGACCAGACATTATTAAACATATTCCGACAATTTATACGTCCGTGCAGCAGCTATCAGCAGTTGTATCATAAATTGAAAAACAATGAATGACATGCACGGTAGATTGACAGGCCAACTATTTATAGCTTTATTAGCCGCCGGGATATTCATGCACAATGTAGGTACAATATTATATGTAATATATCAAGGTGTATAAACCACTTCCAACAGTTCTAACAAACTTTTTGGTTTTATTTCTTTGGCTTTACTAAGATGAAGTTGTAATCAATATTATGCTGGTGGCTGGTACATTGTCAGTCAAGTCAAGAGTTTGACAATGCGGGCAGAAGAAACAATACTTGTTTCTATTTCATGTTATACTGTCGTGCTGTTCGATTTGTAAACTTACACTTACCACCTGCAGGACTGAAGAAAATTCACAAGATGTGGGTTTCGCAAAAAAAGTAGCTTTATCCAATTAACTTAATTCTTTGTCAACTACTTCAGGAAACTCGCCAGGATTTACAAATATCTAGGTCCAAAACCCAGATAATCTATAAGAACATCTATAAAATTATGTGCTGCATGAAACGCAAATAAAATCCAATCCTAAGCCTAGGAAAAAAATATCTGTGCGTTTACTTCTCGTTAGCACAGTGTAAACACACATAGGTACGTTGTACATATTGAAGAAAGTTGTCATAATCCTTAACGACAACTGTGCTAGTTCCCAAAAATCATTCTTCTGATTCAACAGTCTATGCAACAATTCAGGTTATTCTCGGGAAATGAACTGAACGTTTGTACAGCAGAAATGTAATTCTCATAACTTGCCCTCTCTTCTGCTGGTAATGACTTCCATTGGTACTATCAGCAGAACTTGTGTGTAGTATGGACAGATAAAACAATACATGTAATTTGTAACAGCATTCTATATTATATTCATTCTATTAGTTATAGATGTTCATGGTCTATTATATGCCCTCCGGAAGTACCTTCATACCATACCATTGCCAAAATCATGTCTTTGTCATTCTTGTCTCTCTGTCCATTTCCCTTTCCACGATAAAGACATTTTCTGTGCAACTTTTCTTCCAAAATTTCGCCGAAATTATTACGCTATGCACATACACGAGAGAGACATACTTCCTTCTTTTGATTGGATTTATGAACTTTCATATATTCCCTCTTGCACAGGGCAAAACAGAAGAACTAACTTGGGTAAAGGATAAGTCAAGAGGAAAAGAGTCACATTTAACTCAAAGCTAATACTCGTCTTATTTACTATAACTATATCGTTTTTTGTCAATATCACTGACTCATAACCCATCAACTCAAGTGTGCCCACTCACCCCATGAAATTCAACGTTATGGCTTTGTCTGACACACTTTTCATCATTCTATTTAGTCAATCATGCAGAGAAATCTTTAAAGGCTTAGAGAAGAATATAAGATACATATACAAAAGTATAACAATATAAAACTTCTCCCGGATTGTTACTTTCAACATTTCGCTAAGAACACACAAAAAAGACATTATTTTAGTCGGCAAATTCTTCTCTAAAATACCATTTCATTGTGCGCAGTTTAGTGCTGCTGAACTAGTCGAAAGTAAGCAAAATTGTGTGGTGCTCGTGCACTAAATGCTTGTTCAACGGAAACAGTAAAGGTTGTTAAGTAGCCATTTCCTTTCTTTCTCCATTTAACGATCCTCAATTTTTATTTCCAGAAGCAAAATGACTCGTTATATGCGTTTTTTCCTCCTCTTTTTGACATTTTACCGGCTGCGCGTAGTTTATAAGGTGTATACAATGCTATTGCAGAAGGCATACTAATGTATATAGATACATAGTTCTTTAACTAGATTTAAACTAAACACAAAAAACTTTAAAACGGCTGGGCTGACTTTTTCTCTGCTCCTCCGCTCCTTAATGATCTCTAAACAAGAATCGCACATAAATTGTTTTTAAACCAAGTGAAGTTTTTACCACTATCATCATCAAGCACATGCCGGCGGTTGGTCTCATCTTTTTCTTTGCTCTGCCAAACCAACAAGCAAGACATATCGGCCAACTCTCCATGAAGAATTTTAAAGCTTTTTATCCGGTTTTTATCTTTACTTTTTTGCTTTTTTGGCAAACTTTTTTTTACTTTGTGTAGTTTTGGAGAGATAGTTTTTTGTATGTGTTTCGCATTTTCAAATCTTGTATCTCTTTGCTAAGCTGTTTGAAAATGTAGAATTAATGGAGAGGTTTTCAATGAATTTTCCTTAAAAAGCATGCGAAGCGGGTCATAAGTCCAGGGGAAAAAGCTTATATCATCATCAGCATCGTCATAACTTTTCACTTAAAAAGCATGACATGAGAAGCAGTAAAGAAACAACATCTTTTTGCGCTTCCACTAACTTGAAAAAATGGGTGCTTCGCCTTAAAAACGGCAAGAAAAAAGCTTGATCATCATGAAACGAGATGAAAGCTAAACTAAAAGTTGGAAAGGAGATAATATAGAGCAACAACGCAACATTTACCACTTTTAAGTGAAATTAGTTTACTAAATGTGCGTATTTGCGAATATTTATAGTCAAGTCAGGCCAAAATACTTTTAGAAACTACTTTTCGGGTATCATCTTCTGAGTATACATTTTTTCTTGTCCTTTTCCAACATCCCGCAATTAAAAGGAAGTAGCAAGTTAGTTATTCCTCGCCCGTTTACTGCAGCTGCGAAAAAAATTCTAACAAGTTAAAGTTATGGACGCGGTTGCAGACACGCCTATCATGGCTGTCTCGTATATTTTACAAAGAAATCTTCATCTCGCATGCAAATATTTACGGTGTTGTACCACATATTATTATTGTATTCACCTTGTTCAAATAAACATGCGTATACATGACAAAACATTGAATGTTTCAAAAGATATGGATGTTATATAAGAAGAAAAAGAGTTTATAATGCGGAAGTTATGTTTTCTTGCTGTCTATGTGCCTGTTCCAAATCCATAACAAAACAACCATCAGAAAATTATATAACAAGCCATACAGAAGAAGAAAGCCTTTTCGTCTATTTCTACTTTTATGACTTTAACATTTATTGCCGAGCAGAGAGTATTGCTTGTTAGGCGAAATTGTATCATCCTCTTGAATAAAATAAAAGTTTTTAAGAGTGTGTCATTTGGTAACGTAACGAGTGGGATGTCAAGAACCTAATAAAAATCAGAATTGCGTGGAATGGCATTTACCAGTGGAAAATGAATTAACTTGAAAACTTGAGAAAATAACAGCAAGAACTTCAAGTGAAATAAATTTTGTGACTGCCACCTTTGCAATTTTTGCCGCAAAAGCGTTGTTGCGAAGTAGAATATTTTAAACCTATTGCATATTTTAACAAGCTAGCATAACATTCCATTCCGCTACTTTTTGTTATCCTGTAAAGATATATTTTTTTATATTTCTTCTTCTTCCTCGTTTGTTTCCTCTTGACAAAGAGCGAAATATTATTAACTACATCAGTGGTGGGTGTTGTTATTGGTGGTTACTGTGTGTGTGGTTCTGATTTTAATATAAACATTAAAAACCTCTTAAGGATTATCTCTCCTTCATCCATCCAACTCCAATGAGTAAAATAATTTATTTCCGTTTTCCATTTTAATTTATAGTCGTGTTTGTGTGAGTTGTTGTGTGCTGTAATAATTTACAACAGTGAAATACCAGAAAGGCAGGCGCATTAGCAGAATTTTTTTATTAGCATTTCGCCCTTTACAATTTTTCAACTTTTCTAGTACGCTGATTGCAATGAAAAGAGCTAGATAGAAAACACAATGGAATTCACACAATCCATACCAAAGAAATGAATACAAGCAGCGGTTGCATACTTCTCTGCCATTTTCTTCTTGCCTGCTTTCATTTTTCTTCCTAGTTCAACCCAAACCGTACACCATGTTCACACCAATAGAGTGAAAAACCAAAGCCAGTCAGTTTGATTCTAACAAACTGTGCTTAAAGTAGCTCACAGTCCGCAATTTAGCTAATAATGTAATATAGAATACTTAGCACAGGCTATTTAGTGGATTATGGCAGGCGGCTTAAAAAGTAATATGAAAAAATAAAGGGAGTCAGCTCCTTCCTTTTGAAATGTTTAATACAGGTTATAGTTGTAGTAATAATACAATGTACGCATACCAAAACGCATGGAACAAACGCACAACTATATTTATACGGCAGGGGGAATGAATGGAAAAAGTGAAAGTGA
Organism: Coecobrya sp. COE2; assembly: GCA_027743765.1. Classification (NCBI taxonomy): domain Eukaryota; kingdom Metazoa; phylum Arthropoda; class Collembola; order Entomobryomorpha; family Entomobryidae; genus Coecobrya; species Coecobrya sp. COE2. The sequence goes on from JAHZMV010006499.1 coordinate 7,784, forward strand.
GCCAAAGAAGTATGAAGCATTTTATGTGTGTATTTTTCCTTCATTGCTCACGTAATTTATAGGCTGCACTGCCTCCTTAACCTGTCAAGAAAATGAGAGTTGTTGTTTTCAATATGGGAAAAGACTGTGTGTGCACCTTACCGACACAAAAGCTACGCTACACAAAGCCAAATCTTTTTTCCCGAGAAAAAAGAAACCACATGAAAATAAACGGAAAAGGTGTTACTACTAAAAGAGTGAAAAAACCATTGCTTTGCAAAAAAAATCCTATTGCTTCTATACTGCCACCGTGTGTAGTAGAGCCACCCTTTTTAATCCACGCACCGCACCGAGACGATATCGTTGCAATATATCTTGTTAGCGAAATAAAAATGGCATTAGTTAAAAAACGTAAGTGAAAACCTTTTTGGCATCATGACCATGAATTTCTTTCCACTACCTTGTTCGTAGTTTCCTCCTTAATACCCAGTAAAGAAGGATATATGAGAGGAAAAAATGTTTCGCTTTTTCCTTTCTCACTTTCGTTATTTCGCCATTGTAGCTTGCAAAGCACAAAACGACTACTGTAATAACGTGCAACATTGCTATAAAACCCATTGCGTTTTCCTGTCATTACGCCGAGGTATATTACATTATAGATGAAAGTATACTTTGTAGTTGAATGTAAGGTAACTCAATAAGAATCAAAGCTATAATATGGATATAGGTATGTATATAGTAGTTGCTAATATAGGCTACTTATAGCAAACTTTTCACACTTACTTTTTCGACTTCCAGCGACGTTTAATGGCCCCAATCATCTTTATAGATGTGCAGTATTTTTTTGTTCCTCTTCTCGGATTGCTTTCTTCCTCACTTGGTTTGACGCGTGAAATGCGTGAAGCGCTAATAAAGTCTAGTCAGTTTTGATTCCAATATGTGCTGTTCCTTCCTGAGTTATTTTTGATCTTCTGTATGAAAATCGGAAGATGTAGAAACGATCTCACAGCTCTCTGTGTGCGATTTCTTTAGAAATGATGTGCAATGTGATGCGTAGAGTTGATATTGATGATGATGATCCACACTAGAAGTTTCAGGTTGACACCAATCTTGGATATCTTTTCCATAGAAAAAATGTGTGGTAGGAGGTCTGAAGATTATTGGAATTCAAATGTGACGTATTTCTCTTTTACAGTTCAACAAATCTCTTGTTTAAAATAGGAATGGAAGGATGATGTCAGCTTTTGTGAATGTCTAATAAAAATCCTATCAGTATTTTTCAGTGCCAACTCATAATCATTAATACGCACCTTATCGTTATTTAAACTAGTCAATCAGATTCGTCCGTGAATTATAAACTGTATAGGGTCCTTTTCAAGCCTTTTCCGATAGCTTTTTATATTACATGCAACTTTTTCAATACAATGTCACAAGGTTGCATATTGGCATTGACGAAAAGTTACTCACTGTCCATAAGTTCCGTCGAAGGTTATAAAGATATACTGGACCTATCTGACTTGATTAACTGAATGCGTGTGCAACAAATACTGGAATGCGAATGCAGTGAACGAACTGATGATGTCACATTTAAATCTATATATTCTCTGGTTTTGTGGTTAATCAGCTTAAGTTTTTTTTGTACACACTTCCTTATATTATTTTTACACGCATATTTATTTACACTATTTATTTATTTGATCTTATTGGAAACGTTATTGTGAGTACTGAAAATTTGTCACTTGTATCTTTTTATGGATGTTATGTGTGGGCGCAAGATGACAGACGTCACAAATCTCTGTTATTACTAATGATGCTATATAATATGTACATTATATTGGGTAAAAACAGTTATACAAGTTAATAATATTTCTTTCTCCTTCAATGTTTACAGTTCAATTTATTTTCCAAGCAGTTTGTTATTCACAGAATACAACTCCAAGAGAGCTTGAATTTAAGCACGTGGTAGTCTAAATAAAAAGTTTGTCAATCCAATCTTCACATACTTTGATAGGTTGATTAGCATGCTATCAATATTATGATGATGATCATGCGTTTATGTGATTTTCAAAGTTTATAAATAAACCAAGTCCTTGATGATGTGAACAAAAACTAAATAATGTTTGTTTTTAAACAAGTTTCCTCATCTTGTTTTCGTTTCATCTACATCTTATTTTTTCTTCTTTGGTTACGTCCCACCACCAGTAACTGCGTATGTGTCCCAAAGCGAATTTTAAGTGAAGGAGTAAATCTTGAGAAAAAAAGAAAGAAAATAATCTGGGGAACAATGCTCCCTATAAACTATGTTGGCTGCTGGCTTAGCTTGTGGGTATTTTCCCACCCCACAAGATAATCCAATGATTTTCAAAATGCTGCTGAGCTCAGCAAATGAAACTGTTACTTTTTTTCTTCTAGGTGAAACAGTCAAATTCACATGATCATTGCATACGCATCCCAAATGTACGTTGGTTGCCGGATAACCGCGCACACAACTCTAAAATGATTCTCTATTTCCCAAAGAACCAAATCTGACCTCATCCTCTTTCACTTTACTACTACGAATGCAATCAGTACTATGCTGCCGTTTTTCTCATTTCATCTTTTCGTGATCAACAATCCAAGTCATATACACACATATATATAGCCAGAAGCAGACTTTTAATGCTCACGTTGAGGGTACAACAACTGTTGTTGTTGCAGTTGATGGTGTCGGAGTTGGAGTATCAGGGAATCTTCTTCAGCAGTTCCATACATTTTAACCAACTTCGTAAACTTTTATTAGCATTGGGACTACTCTCTTGAGGATAACCAAAAAGTGAGTAAAACGAAGGGAAAGTCAGACAATAGTCATAAAATCCGTTTGTTCAACAACACTGTATATAGAGATACTAGACACCACACGAATAAGTTTCTGTTCGTCGGGTCTTGTCTTCTTGCATAAAGGGAACTGCAATATTATGTCTGCTCATGGAAGCATGTGACGACGACCACGACGATGATGATGGCACACCAGTAGCAAACCAAAGTGCTAGGCAAATATACGGGTAATAACGCTAACTAATAATGCAAAAGTTACTTGTTAAACTGAAGAAATAAAATGGTACAATTTTCCCATTCTCCTTCTAAAAACTCGGTGCGTCTCTGAAAGTTTTTTTCTTCTTCAAATTGTTCCTTTCAAGGTTATATAGTTTTCAAGATGAAAAGGATGCTGATGAAGATGATGCTTATGGCTTATACTCTTTTTACTCTCATGAGCTCATCTTCCATTTAGTCCATCTCCATCTTCTTCTTGAGTTTGTTTGTCCCGTCTCTTATTAATGCCTTTGCTTGATGTAATGGTCATAATGGGCAATTCAGAGGACCTTTTTGTGTCCCAGCACCTTGTTTTGAATTACCTAGACGCAAATGGGCAACAACGGAGGGCGATGATAATGATGATGCTGTTTAAAATATGTGTACGCATCGTATTCACGTGGACACATCCAATTCGAAATGAAAGTTTTAAGAAAGTTGTAAACGACGACTCTATCCACTGGAGAGACACAGCAAAAAGATTAGATGAGCTGGAAGACTCTTCTTGCAAACGAGAATGGGATAAACACTTTGTTTTCCGTCTAGGTTTTCAGCTCAGGTTGGCAAGCAGGAAGGTGGCGTGTGTTGGATAGCCCCAGGTGCTAAACATCTTCTGAATCTAGATTATAGAAGTAATAAAGAAAATGAATATTAAATTGGGTGATAGTTCTTCTGGGTGGCATGACATGACACTGTGCGTACTCTTACGTTTACTATGTACGTATAATATAATATTTTCTTCTACCGCAGGAGTTCAATTCGCCACAGGCCTATCACAGTAAACCTTTTGCAGTAAACTCAGCTACAATGAAAAGTTCTATGCAAAGTAAGAGAGAATTCTAAAATGGAAGAGGCATAATAATAATGATAGCCATTTCATTTGATTCACTACACACCTCATGTCTAGTCGAGTCAACGCACACACACTACTAAAGAACCAGAGAACCGCATGAACCGTTGAGCCTAAACCAATGCTCGTTTTTTGCAGACATGCTGGTAGTATCTGCCATGCTCGTGGTCATAAAATTAATGTATTCAATTCAATACCAAGGGCAAAAAGCTCTCGCTTTCTTTCTGCGGTATTTGTCAAGCCTGAAAATGGAAGTTTGCTACTAAAACAAAGTAGATGTAAAAGTACACAGAAAGGCTTCAATATGCAAATATTTTTTTTTCTTTTGTGGTTGCGTATTTTTATTGAAACGGAGCCGTGTGACACAATGACAAAATGACACCTAAACCGTGACAAGTACCAAAAGAGAAAGGAAAATGGTAAACAGTTGAATTGTATACCTACTATATTTTGAAATGAATTCTCTGGGAATGTATAGCGTCTATGGCCGACCTTATATAAATATTCCCTTCCATGTTTACATTGCCAAATGTTTATGAGATCTATGGTATGCTCGTTTTCATTTGGTGTATACTTACTAATCAATTTTCAAGTTTAAATCAATACAAAAGTAAGAGCAGATAATTCTGGATGCTTTTGTCCTTGCGAATTGAATTTTGTATAACATAATTTTCTTCCTCTCACTGTCAGTTTTCCTCGTCCTTTAGTGGGTAACATGCGCGAGTACTTTATGTCTGACCAGGTATTAAACCGAATGACGCCAAAGGAGAATGTGCAATTTAGGTCTTGTGTAAATTTAAGTTTGATGTAAATATGATGAGTTTTGAAGAAACCCTTCAAAAATTAGTGAAGTCTGAACGAAATTTAACAAACCTCACCCTACTAATTGACATGAAAGGATAGATGTACTTAAGCGGAAAATATTGGCATTTGTACTTCCTGCTGCTCAAAATCAAACTGCTATACGTGTTGTATTTTATGTGCACTGAAAAAGCGTTAAAATTCTTCATAAAGATTTGTATCTCGGTCGTCCTATCCTATGAGCCATATCAGATCTGAGCAGAATCATGATGGGAATGTATTAGGGTCAAAATCATCCGTGTGAAAACAAGTGTAAGAAGAGAGATAATGTAGACATAGAGTAGTGAGAACAAAAATGTCTCAAAATAATGAAATCAGAGATGGGATACGAGATCAAGTGCATTTGTGTGAATATATGAAGGTATCTTGTGCATCCCCATGCACCAGATATTATAATATGCTATTATGTATGCATGAGCAGTTAAATGTCATATTTTCTACCTTTTTTGCGTACAGCAGCAGCAGCAACACGGCAAGTAAAGTGCAAATGAACATGGAAATATAACATTTTTGTCTCTGCGTGTGTCTCTGAATATAGCATTACAAGGATGAATATTTTTATGTCTGAGTTTTCACATATCTATTCTAGTTTTATAACATTGTCTTATCAAATATCAGGTTCATAACTCATCATAAAACAAAAAGTGGCCGTGGATTTCACATTTCCCATACTTTTTACGACATTCTCTTCCTTTTCGCTTTATCTGTGTGAATGGATGATGAAGAAACAAGTATGGAATATGAATAGATGCATATATGTCGTATTTTATGTATTCAAAGAGGAAATGTGATCTTTTGACAAGTAAGATCACTCCTAACTGAATACTTAAGAAGAATGCAACTTTACGTATTCACTCCTATGTCGTCATTATTATTATGATTATAGTTGTTGTTGCTCCACACACGTCCTTATTTACAGTTTATGGATACGTGCAATTTTCCCTTTCGGTTCATCTAGCTCCGGCAAACAAAACAAACATCTACTTGTGCATCTCTCCTGATTACTATTACTCTCGTTTCTATTTTGATTTACGGGTGACGTAAAAAGAGAATCTCGCTCTCTTGCATCGTGAACACGCATAATATGCTCATGTAGTTTTGATATGCATGCATTTGTGTTGTTGTGTGAGAATGTTTGGGCCGTTCCAGGTGGCAAAGATGATGGGTATGATGGCTTATTTGTGCATCGCTTGGGAGCTATTATTGGCAAGAGCGAGAGAGAAAATCTGATATGATATGATGCGTGGCAGCAGGAGTGGCAGTAAAAACTGCAAGAAATTTCCTCAGGGAAAATGACAACTGTTTAGTGCGTGTGTTATGCATACCTATATTCATTCTCAATGTATGAAAATGCATTGAGAACTGTGTGTAATGAATTGAAAGGAGCAACACGAACCACAAACATGTATGTATGTAGGTATGGTATAATTATGAATATATGCAAAGATAATAAATTTACACACTGTCTATAAATGTTGAACCAAACCGGGATAAGAGTTATCACTTACGAATACTTTCCTCAATCCAGTGTTTAGTAGAAGAGGATAACTGACAGCAACACATGCAATGCAATAATCGTCAACCAACCAAGAGAAGTTGAGGTTATGTAATAATATGTAACACTACAACTTTAGTCCAACATTTTGTGATATGACTGATTTTCCTTAATGACAGCAAAGCAGGAATATGCCATATAAGTAGTACTGTACATCAGTCGAATAAATATATTTTCTGTTCCTTCTGGAGAAATTGTGTTTTCCGTGTTATTTCATTATGATCTCTATCAGTGAATAATAATGGAAGCTTCACACAAATAAGCATACATTATTTCCTATGGCTCAATTTCGTGTACTACCATGCTCTCTCAGTAGTGTTATCTTGTACTTTGCCTGTCCCTTTTTACTCTACAAAATGTTTATGAGCAACTTGCCAAAAATATTCCCAAAGGACTGTACGAGCTAAAATAGTTCTAGTATCATCATGATCGTCGTCACCATCACTGGATGAAAATAAATTGCTTTGTGTTTGTGTTTATGTTCTTTAATTCTATCTGCATCTACATAAACACATGTCTATATATAAAACTTTGGTATAGAGCTGATTTTGTAGTATGTAGTGTCACTTTTGTTTTTGATGTTCCTATTTAACTGTTTGTTGTTGTTGGTATGCGTGTTTTACTGTCTTCTTGGCATTGGCAATGAACAAAGCGATAAAGAACAGTAGCCATTTTCCTTTGTCGAGTCATGGACATGGATGGATAGAGCTACCAAGAATTTGTACAGGGATATGTGATGCGTGCATTGTTTTTGTGGTGTCGCTCCAAGTGCAAGATATGTTCACGAATGTGGTATAATTAGTACTCTTAAATTCCAGAATTAGAATAGAATGACAACCATAGTTAGCAAGCAACAGCAGCAATACTCTAGTAGATCATTTTGGCACCACTTTATTTATCGCCCTGGTTTGCATACTACTACAACAAATGTAATGTGTGTAAGCAATACAAAGACTGAAATAAAATCAGTCTGTCAAACATTTTTTTGTTTCGTATTTTATTCTTTTACATAACTAAATGCATACATGCTCGCTAAGCTACTAGTATAACATTACATATTATTATTGGTATGTATTTTCATACGAATTAAGTACAGTGTCAGTGTCTTGCTGTCATCTTGAAATGAAAAATAAACACAAAGATACGTGCATCAGATGAGAAATTATTCTTTTCATTTTTGTGTTTATTACCGTCATGTCAAAAGAAAAATTCCATTGCACTCGTTCTCCAAAAGCTTTTCCGTCTGAAGAGGAGCAGATCGATTTACTTTTTTTCGGTTGAATTTCGTTACTGGGAAAACTATAGCTGACACTGTCATTATTCTTTGTTGCTCACAGCAGACGCTAGAGAACAAGTAGAAGTAGACACACACTTGTGTATATTTCAAAAATATTCACATACATGAATTGTAAATTCATACAAGATATTACATTAAATTGAACATGACCACAAACAGTAGTACAGTCGAATAAGAAAACTGTCAACGGAACTGGCACTAGAAAACTTTATACACGACATGTCATTCCCAATGCATGCGTTTTTCTCTGTTGTCTTTTTTTCTCCAGCAGTGCAGAACTGGATAAAGCTAGCTGGATAACGCAGCACTGAATTATTTGAATATAAACCAGCGATTATTGTGCGTATCCTCTGGAACAAATGGCAACTATCGTAAAATCGTCATCATCTCAAAAAATGAGAATGTCAGAGTCAGAATTTTTGGTTAGCATGCATGAAAATGCGTACACACATACACCGAAAGCTATATTACTGCCATGCACATGTACATGTGTAGAAAGTACATATGAGATTCGTGTACATGTACACTTTTTAAAAAAGGGAATGCATTTTACTTTCAACAAAGTTTACTTTAAAACTCTTTTTTTGCTTCATACTTTACTTTTAAACAAAAACACAGTAGACAAGCTGACTACTGTCTTGAATAACACCGCCGATAATCACAACAGTAATGCATATAACGTAGATGAAAAAACGAGGAAGGTTAAGCTTTCTTATGGATGACACGCAAAAATAATGAAAATGATCATCTCCATTTTCATCAAACTTGCACACACAGACACACAAGCGTTTATGTATGATACTCACTCAGCAGACACAGCAAGAGGCTTCTCTCGTGTTGCTGCTGATGATGGCTCACAGTCAACTTCTACTGGAAAACTGGAGAAGATGTAAGAGAAGAAACCCTCTGTTTATTCTACAGAGCTCTCTGTACTACTGTGTAAGAGTTGGCTGATGGAGATCAGCAGCAGGACGACGATGATCATGAGATGATGCGAGTTTTGGGATGCTGTTAACTTTTCTCTTCCCTGCTTGTTAAAAGTAGTGTGCGTTGTGTGCGTAAAGTATGGTATGCGTTATGTGTGTTCGAGAGGACCCAGGTGATTCTCCACACTCAACAACAACAGCCAAGTCAGATCTGAGATCCAGAGAGAGATCCCATACAGGCTGCAGAGAGACAGTCATAATAACAATAACACTTGCCTTGCTTTTTTTTACACAACAGGAGCTGTATAAGAAGTATTACGGCAGATCACATACAAAAACAAGCAGCAGCAACAGAAAAAAACGGTGCTTTATGCCTGCTTTTGCTATATGCAAGTTGTGTGTGAGCGAAGCAAACACTCAAGTCTAACTCTTCTCACAACTCGACACAAAGTTTTTTGGTGATTATTGAGCATCCCAAACCATACCAATGGAGTAGAGTGAGTGGGGAAAGAACAGAGAGAGAAAATTCAGTTTAGTATGAGCTTCTTCGAAAAGAAGAGGGGAGAGCAAAGGAGAAACACAGCAGAATGCATGCACAGTCAGCACACGACTGCCAGACCAGTCAGTAGTCCAAACATTTTACACAGCAACTACTCGCATTGCACATATTACTACTACGAATGTGTGTGCACTCTTCTATAAAACCCAGGCTTGATTCAAGTTCTGTGTTTCTCTTTCATTTTAACCATCCAAGTCCAACCACAGTTGTGAAACTCACGAGCATTGTGCTGGCTTTAAGTTTAACTTGCTTGCAATGATGACGATGATCATGATGATGATAAGAAAAAATCTTCTTGGGAAACTGTATGTGTGTGTGCGAGGGAGAGAGTGAGAGAGCGAAGACGAAGTAGTCAGCCAGCCTCTTTGTATACCATAGTCACACCGCCACCACCATCACCACTACCACAAAAAGTGTGAAATACACAAGCACACACACGCACACCAAAGTATTAAAAAAGACTTGTATGCAATGCTGTTGAGCTTTTAGGCCAGAATATATCCCTAAAAGCATACATTTTTTCCTTTATTTTATTTAAGAAAAAGTACTGATTCAAAGCTGCCGTACACCAAAACAATATGCACCCACCTTTGCATCTCACTTTGTTCATTTCTCAGTAGACCACATGGACATGGATGCAAGAATGCATATATATTTAAAATTGCAAACATGCAGCAACTGTATGTAAAATGTAAGGCATAAAAAGAAATCAAAGAAGTTTTAAATTGTTCTGAGCGATCCATGTAGGTAGTTTTCTGAAAATGTGCGTATTGTGTTGTCTCCAGTCCAAGTTCGAGGTTGGTTGGATTCTTATCTTTACTGCGTCTCCGCTGTCTATTCAGTAAACGCAACCTTTACTTTGAATTCACTATTTTCTCATCCTTTTTTTTACATTTTCCGGGAAGATGCCTCCACAAAAATCCTTTTTATTGCCTTGATATCACTTATTGCAGAGCATTTCCTTGCAAACTTGCAGACAGAAGAAAAATGCATTTCATTCAGAAGACAGCCGCAGTTACATGTATTATGTTATATTCAAGTTTCGAGAAAAGAACAAAGAACAAGAGAGGAGCAAGGGACTTGTTAAGTAAATAGAGAAAGAAACAGCTACTCTGCTGCTGACAACGGCTTTCTAGTCACTTTGCTATTTTTATGGATGTATTATCAATCTTCAAAGCAGCCTTTGTTATTGAACAATAATGGCATTTAATACATATTTTATTTTATATTTTAAATAAAAAACTGGCTGGATAGATATATTTTGGATCGCAAGTATTGCTACTGCATATTATTATATATTATTATAGTCTGGCTCTGGTTTATAGCACATGCACCAGTACAGTGCACGGCTCCGTTCTTTTTTTCGTACCAAACCGTTTTCACCGTTGTTTTATGGTGTCTGGATTACCAACTATGGACAAAGCTTCTTAGAGTTTGTTTGCGGGATGATGGATAATATAATGACCATTGGACTTGCATTGCATTACTCACAAAAATTTCCTATACTAAAAGTCCATAACTTGAACCGACACCGATGCGTAAAAGAGGCGAGGGTGAACTTGAATATTAGGTAAGCCTACACAAATGTGCTGAATGCAGTATCTCGTAGTATTATTGTTTGCAAGCACCCTCTGAAAAAGTATATATACATAGAAACTAGTAAACAACCATCCCGTTGTTGTTTCTGCCCTGCTTTACTTTGTTGTAGTGGGTCTACTCTTTTTCCCAGCCTGTCTGTCTGTCCATCCGTCTGACAGCCAGACAAGGAAGAAAGAAGACCGAAGGGAAAAAAAGAAATACAACCAAAGCCTTGTTTTGTGCAGAGCTCACAATCACCACCACACGTCATTCCGCTGTAAAAGTTCTCGATCATATGCATGCACAAAAGTATGCAGCTTAGTGCCGTTGTGCAGTAGTAGTAATATAGTTAGTTGTGTGGAATATAAGGTATGGAAAACTGCTAAAAGTTATGTGGAAAAATATTATAACTTTACACAACTCCATAGCTAGAGTTTTCTGTACTTCACAAGTCGTGACATTATAATGTATACCTAGACCATGCGTAAAGTAGGTGGATAAGTAAAAAGCGAGTTGGGATGGATAGGAGGGTGGTTACTCCCTATAAGTCCTTATGAGACGATATTATGCGTATATGTGCATAGGGAAATGGTATGAGTGAGTGGATGTGAATCATGTTCCGTACCCCGTTCTAATATTCTGTACCCTAACCCAATATAAATTCTTAGTAGACATGCATGCATATTATACTGCTGTTGTACTACTAGTTATTAACTTATTTGTTGGCCTAGGCCTTGGTTTTCCATTTAACTCCTGGTCGTCTACTTTGTTTGAGTCATTACCACTACAACTGGCTGGAGAGGGATGTGTGGAGTTCTGGAGAATTATTATTTCTGGGATTTCATCGACCAGTCGCGTTTTTTTCAATGTTAAAAAATGCAGGCGTCGTGTTCAACGATGTATTAGTAGTTGAACAGAAAACTTTTCTTATTTTATTCTCATGAATTTTGAGTAGCCTTCCATGTAACTATTGAGTTGCTGCTGCTGCCCTAAACTCCTTTTTTCTTTGCTGGTTCACTCGTTCGTATGAAAGTGTGAATTAAATTTTCTCCTCTGTTTGTGTGGGTGTCAGGTTGAATGTTGTAAATTACTTGACAAAACTGTTTGGAAAGGAAAAAACCTTTTTTGTGCATGCTGATGCATGTGTTGTTGCAGTTAACACTGGGCATCTCCTACAGATCATTTCTTTTACATACTTTTTTTTCTTTTGTGTGTTTTAATGCGTTCCATTGTTACATAGCCGTAGTATTACTTTTATGTACATAATATTTTTAAGTAGTTGATTTAATGCATCTCATTGTGTGTTGGGAAAGCGATAAGGTTAATATTTATTGACGCGTTATTGCAGTTAGAGGAGTTGAGCGTGCATGGACACGATAATTTTTCATTCATGTCTGTTCCACGTTGGTCCCAAACCACGACTGAAAAAACCGAGTTCCTCCTTCGATACAATACATAATACAACACAAGTGGTAAAAATTGTAAAAAAATATTTAAAATCCATATTCATGAGGAACGGCGCTTGCGATAAAGCATGTTTGCAAGAGGAATGGGAATGTTTTTCCTCCTCTCTGGACTATAAGACAACTTGTAAAGGCGAGCTTACTATTTTTTCTTTAGTGTACCGTTTCTAACTAGGTATACACTTCAAATACGCACAACAACAAGTAATTCCATCAAATCGTATATCAAATCAACCAGCAAATTGTACCCATGCTTTCTTTTACTTTACCACGCCACGGACATCATCATCCACTATTTATTATTATTTCAGTTGGACAAGCTCGCACGGTTCTTTGTGTCCAACAAAATCTAACACCCAAGCCAAACATACCGGCTCTTCTTATGTAAATAGTAGAAACTACTGCACAACCTTATGACAGAGTTACTACAGGTTTAGGTACGGTTCTCTCCTCTACGATTTTTTTCTTGTTTACATTTTTCCATACGGCTCCACCCTCACATTACATTTTCCATTTTTACTAAACAACCACTACTCCTTGTACATTTACGCTGGCTACCCATCCGTTCCTTTTAAAATAATGCATTTAATATGTAGCCATGAGGTTATATAAGCTTCAAAAATGTGTGATGTGTGCACTTCCATAAGTATTCATATTATCCAGTCGTAATTTTCAATGGTACTTACTCATATGATAATGATAACTACAAACGATGTTGTGTGCTACGTAGTCATAACCGTTCCATTAAAAATTGCTTACATAGAAAAAAATAGACTTTGGAACATTCTCTCTCAACGTAGTGCAGTAGTCTATATGTAGCAGTAAACTAAAAATGCATTGTTGCTGCTATTAGATAGGGCTCTTTTGGGTGCTGTACAACAGCATTTTGTATATTCGCTTCACTGAGCAGACATACTTATTGTTATTATCGCTCACAGCCGAGCAAACAGAAAAAAGACTTCTCTGGATTGAATCCACTAGCACTACCACCGCAACCCTCCACTTCCACTACTATTGTACTATGTGCTGCTAGCTATGCTATGATTAGAGAGAGAAAACTAGAACCAAAATGCATTTATTACAGATATTTCTACATCCTTATCATAAATATATCGACACAAAGGAGGAAATAGAAAATTAAATGATGATTGTGTGCGTATAGTGCGTAGTAGTGCGTTATGTAACTCAACTAGTAACTCTCACGATTACTCTGCTACTACTATTCTTCTGTAAACATATAAAAATGTATGCACAAAAAGCTAATTTACTTTTGGTGAGAAAGTACTAGCAGCAGCAATAATAATCTAGAGAGGAGCAAAGTATAGTAAGTACTGAGAGAGGAAAAAATGCTAAGAGAAGAGAACATGAGGCTGAACGACTTGATAGAAAAAAAGAGAGGGAAAAGAGAACAAGAAGAAAGTCATAATCAGCCTAAGCACACATTAGAAAAAATATATATTTA
>JAHZMV010006500.1:0-64438 GCA_027743765.1 Coecobrya sp. COE2
CTTTTTCCTTTCTGATCTTTCAAGGACCCATCTCATACATTCGCCTAAGTAGTTACACCAGCAGAATGATCATGATGGCGAATCTGACTGCTTGCTCAAAAGTTGAGCATAAAAAGCATGTAAGCATATTTACGGCATGACAGCAAAATTGTTTGCCAATATTACGTCTTCCACTCATGTAGATGTGATGGATGAATTTTTATAGCCGTACATAATACATTCATACATACATGCTACTTTTTGATGGACATTTGCAAAACATTTTCATTTTCTATTTTTGATAACCTATTAGCAGCTTCAGATTTAATGGAAGACGGTAGTTACTTGTTTTAGTAACGGGATATTTTCAAATAAAAATTAGCCAATTTTACAATGGAATATTAACGAAAAATATGAATATTTTTTTGCGTAGATATTAGGGTTCTAAATAACCTGTACGTTTTCATAGGTATAATTTAATTTTTATTATAGGTGTATAGTAAGGAGTTATAGAGATAGGCTGAGCCAGCTACCTCCCATTTTCGTCCTATAACATAATGAATAATAAATACTATTTTGCAACACAATTATTTATGACATGATTCTAACGCATAGAAAAATTTCATAGCTAAGCAATCCTATTTCTTTTAGTACAACCATTTAATTAAAGGAGGTGTCTTCTTTAGAACCTAGCAAGAAGAAGGATGAAGATGATTGTAGTCAATGTTAATACGTATAACCGTAGCTAAAACAAAATGTTCTCGTACTCCAAATAACTGTGTTTGTGAAGCTCCTGTAATCTATGTACTTTACCCCTCCTAGCAAAAAATTCTAGTAGTGTCTAAATAGTAATAATAACAACAAACGACGACCCTGCCAACAAATTGTGGAAAAAATTCTGAACATATGTAAAAAATAGAATGATCATGTTGATGATGATACTGGTGATAAAAATGTAAAGGTCAAAACACGTCATTCTTTCTTCCACTAACGCTGGAATGAACCACCTTAAACTTACGCATTATGGATGGCGAGCTCTGGCTTGTGCGAACTTTTGTAATTTTTTACGCAAAAAGGTAATAATTCTTATCGAAAACTTAGGCGCGTTTTTTTGTCAATAGTATGCATATATTGTATATATATCGGTTATTTTTGGCTGTGAATCAAGCAAATTAAAACAAAACTACAAAAGTGAGTTTGGGCGGATGGAAACTTTAGGACTTTTGGAAAAGGAATCAGAAATAATGAATGAATGTGGAACTCATTGATTTTAAAAGGAAATCATTGTAAACATAAAATTAAATCCTTGTATTTAAGGAATCCTTAGAAAAGGAACCCTCACAAATAAAATATTTGGCAGTTTTGGAACTTGGAACAAGTTGGAACATTTATTTAAAATCATGCTAACTTGATTTGAATAAATCATTTAGGTAATGCTGCATTAATTTTAGTGTGAAAAAGGCAGCATATTATGAAGTATGAAGTAATTTATTAATTATTTTTTGAAATGAATCATTTTGACAACAAGGACGAAAGAACAAACAGTATTACCAATAGTGTGACATTGACTTCGTCCAATAGTCTATTTTGTACTACGATAAGGTAAAGAGTTGCGTAAATTCTGTTTGTTCGGTTTTTACTACCAACATCATCTTGTGTGTATTCAACTATATGGCGAATTGAATATATCTGAAGGATGCTTAGAACGATGTTCCGTTGGATTAAACTGGAGATCCGTTTAAATATAATTAATTATCGCAAGTGATAATGGTGGACGATCATGTTACTAAGCATGCTAAATAAAACTTCCATCGCGTCCAAAATTAATTAGACGGGACAACTCAGAAGATAACAAGTTATATAGAGGGATAGGTAATTGGCACAAGGTACATGCTATATAGGCTTGCATTATAGGCACATGACTGAATACTTTATACAGTATTTACTTTGCATTGACATAGGTAGCTACCAATATTCCTAAGCTGTTGTGGACATGATCATAGTAGATAACTCACTCACGTGTCAACTGACCTTTTTGATAATTCTGTGAGCGCCACTAAAAGCCTGGACTGCCTAAATTATCTTGATCGTGTTTGTGAATAATATTGCAACATATGAGTAGGTACATGTCCATGTGACCTAATCTTAACTGTTTTAAAGTAAGGAAGAGCAGCACCTAAAATATTTAATTGCAAATTCTGTCATAAACAAGTTTCATACTGTCAACGTCCTCGTAACTTGTTAATCTATAAAACTGTAATAAACCATACAGTTTTGTGACTGGACAAGGGATAAATATTTGCCTAGGTGGCTAAAAGTTTTATGAGCTTGTAATAGTCTAGTAAAACTTATCACGTCTATATCATTCCCTTATAGCAAGTAGGAAACTCACGTATTCATAAAGCACAATAGTATTTTTTACCTTTCTTCGTTCTACGAAACAAGAGCAAAATGTTGATGGCCTTTAATTAGGATTTTTGAAACAAATCGCTTTGAAAACAATGTACAATTGGTGCGCAAAGTTTTCAATAACCTGTCCACAGCCGCATTTTAACTATAAATTAGTAAATGAGTATATATACCTATTCATTTTCTATTGCACAGGGATTAATTTGATCGATGTGAGAAAAATTAAACATTTCATGCGCACCTCAGCTAATGAACACCAGGCATTATTTTATCAGTCCCTAGAAAACAGCATTTTTTGTTTCTGCAATAAATTACTCATGTTTTTATTAAATGAATCAGAAAATCAAGAGCGTAAACATGTGTATGTTTAATAGGTATATTAATGAGGATCTATTATATATAGACGTGCGATGATCATGATTAACTTAATTTTATTATCATAAAAGTCGATGATCTTTTCCTAGGTTCAAGTAGCTAAAAACAGTACAAAATCCTCAAAACACTTATCACCTTTATAGCCTTTAAATGGCAAAATATTATTAATGTTCATTAAGATAAAAACAACTGAATTTGTTGCCAACCTACAACTTTCATCATGATTTCTTTGATACAATTTTAGGCTCCTGGGATCTATCATGAATGAAAACGCCAGAGACCATATTCATAAAAAACGTCCATCCATGGGCCTACCATCCCATAAATCATTTCCTTACTGCTAAAGATTTAAAAAAAAACTGTCCGACGACAGAATCACATTCATAATAAAGCCCCTTGTACCCATCTCTTATTATAAAAAACGGTGTCAGATCCTTAAGCACTCAAGCGTCGAAGACGTCTTACATCTCTCAATTTCAATATTGTTACATCCTCCACTCGAAATTAGATTCCGTATTGGCACACCATTCGATGATCTAATCTTGTTCGCTTCGGCATGAGTAAACATAATGATATTGTTCACAATGTACTTATAATGTTTCGTCGGTGCATACAACAAAAACTAATAATAAAGTGAACCGACAATAATCACCAAAGATCATATACAAACTTATTGATCATCTTCATATACATATTATATTACCTGTGCTGCTTGTGTATACATCTAGATCTCTAGGCATGTGTACTATGTATCTTTGTGCAAGCACAAAGGATACCATTTTTGCAAGCTTATATACTTCTTCGTACAACTTCTATTTTCCTATAGCGCCTCAAGCATAGCAAAATAAATTCAAGTTCAAGCACTTTGGTTTTACTTGCCTTCTTCTTCTACCCACATACCCAAGAATACAATGGCAACAGAGGAGAGTTCTCTTCTCTTCTTCTCTCCCTCAGTGTGTTGTGCAGAGAGAAGAGAAGAAGTGTTTAAGGTTGAGGACGAGTGATTTTTCAAGTCACTTTATTTTACTTACTTACTTGCTTACTTACTGTGCAAAATAATGGAGGTTACAGGCTGATTAGGAAAGTATTTCACGACCTCGATTCTTCTTTTTTCATTCCTCATACACTCTTTTCTTGTCTGCTGTCTGTGCAATTCTGCTTTTTAAATAGAAAAAGTAATAGTCTCTCTCTCGCTGTGCATGCTGTTGTGTTGTCGTACAAGCTTTTGTTCCTCTTTTCTCTGATACTTTTTTTTCTCCTCTTCTTGTGGTCGGCTGCCGTTAGAATAATAAGGAAAATGCAGCCAGTATCAAATCACACATTATATTATATCGTTATATATTATCATTTTGTATATTGTATACATGCACACAATTTTTTACTCAGGTATATAGAGATTTTAAAGACCATACCATACATGATGGATGACATACTAATAGTATGATGACGATGATTTGTGCCGTATTGTGTAGATAGTGAGTTGCATATCACCATGTCAGCAATATAATTCGCCATTTTTAAGTGCAATTTTCAAATGATAATTTAAAAACCATGATTGCAAATGCAAGTCTGTGTGATGTGCGCACATAGTTACAAACAAACTTTACATGTTCATACGAGGAATGGGAATGTGTGTCGCCTGTGCGTTGTGAAGAAGAGACCAAAGACACGTTTTAAAAAAATGTTGCACAGTTTACATATGCGTCACCTACTTACATTGTCAACGTGCCGATGTTGATGATGATGAGATGACTTCGACTTTTCTCTTGACTACCTAAATGTACCTCATCACATTGTCATCGTCGTCATCAACATAATATGCAAGTACAGCGTATATATGCTTCTGCACGCCTTGTTGTTGTAGTACGGATATATATTATATTCTCCTTCCTAATAACTATGCACGACGAGAATGAATTGACGAGGTACGTATCCAAAAACCTTTTTCATTGTCAAGGGAAGGAAACAAAGGCGTGCTCCGTTCGCGTTAAACGCGAGCTGCGTTAAAAATGCATCATTATTACATTTCTTGCTATTTAAAGAAAATGGTTTTTAAAACGCAGAAATAATATGCTTGTCTACTATTTTGCTTAGGTTTTATATACATTTGCCCAGATGAAAAAAGGTAGCTACACCCTTCCACCACCACCAACCTTTTATATGAAGAAATTAGTACAAAATTTGCAAGGTTGAATTACTTACTTGCAGTCTCATACAAGCATAATTACGACTGAGTTTTATTGAAGTTTCAAATATTATGAATTTTTTACGGGTAATACTGATTTCAATAAGGATCACGACACAACATAGACACAAAGGCAGTCATATGGCAGTCATATATTCATAGGATGATGGGTAGTGACACACTTATCCCAAAAACTTGCTCCACATTTCTCCGCTCAGATATGATCATAAATATTATGATGATAGATGCATGCACCGTATAATAATGATAATCTAATTGATAGTATGTCAAATGCATGCATAATACCATGAAAATGCTTCTGATTACGTGTGTATGATCAAACCCACACACAATGCGAAATATCATCGCAGTTATAATGAATCTAATCATGTCGCTGTCAAACAATGTACAAAAATGGGAAAAGAGATGTATCTGGAAAACTATCTACTTTTGTTACTCTGCATTCCAAAAAATGTAACTTATTGGTTGTTTCCTCTGGCAAATTAAATGTTACGATATGCTGGTGCTAAAAACATGTGGTAGTTTTTTTACCCCTTCCTTTCTCTAGTTTCTCTGCTCAGTTGCTGTTGTACACATCTCTCGACATTCAGCTTCCTCTTTCATCGCTCCAAAACCTACATTCGTAATAGGAATAATTTGCAATTATGGATATACGCATAATATATTAAGTGGAGTTTACACCTTATTTTTTCTAACTGGTAACAACAACAACGACTGCTGTTGGCATACTGAAGAGAGGAGGAGAGTGGGCAAGTAGGCCAACAGGGAGTCACCACTTTGGCACCTGGATTACGGTACTTTGAGTTGAGTGCTCACAAACACACTCTCACGTACCTACCTCTTTTAGTTATATGCATAGTCATTCGCATAAAAAATGACAGGAAAAGCTACATCCAATTCCAGTTGAATTTGTTCCTTTTATTATTGTTATTATTATTCCTGGTAGGTGAATGTGCACTCACGAAACATATTTTTAAACGCCTTTTTGCATGTTTATGGCTATTATATATCTAGCTATGTAACTACATGAAATATGCAATAGACATAATATTATGCCAATTTTTTAATAATCTCGTTCCAGTACGAAACAGCACTGGCTGGCACACTGACACTGGTAATAATAATGTATATGTGTGAGACATCATCGTAGTAATCATCACCGCCATCACTGGCTTTCTACACTTGACACTCGTCTCGTCCTCATCGCATCACCACCACCATCGTCGCGAGCAAAAGGGAATTTAGCGCATGCATATATACAAATACACACATATGTGCATACAATGTGTATATAGGTACATGGGTAAATGTCTCGCATTTTATTTTTTACGCAGGCATTGACCATTGACTGATGCTGCTGTTATTTTTGCTTTTTGTTGTTGTAAAACGTGTGTATAATTCTTGCATTTCCTCTTGTCCTACTTCTTTCTTACCGACTATACCATACTCACAACCATTACCACTTTGCCATTATTGTTGTTTTTTATTTAAAAAAAGAATGTACCTATGCACGAGCAAAATATGGTTATACTACTGATGTGATGGTACTAGTTGTACTGCCAGTATACTACGGGCTTGTTAGGAGTAAGTTGCAAACTGAAAATTATGCGGTTAGAATCACTTTATCACATCACACTTGGCTGTGTGGTGTGCGAGTGTAAATAAAAAGTAGAGATATGCACACATATCGCACAAGAACTTGTAGGTAAAATCTCCCACAGAAAGTACGCGTCTTTCTACAGAGCCGTTGATCATGACAGAGAAACGCTTGATTATCTTTCACGTAGGAAGTAGACATATCTATCTAGGTGTATGTCAAACAAGGTGTACACATAATTCTAATTATGTGAAACAACTCCACAGAAATTGATATTCGCAACTGATCCTTTAATGTTTAAACGAAGGAGGCATCATGGAGAAATATATAGAAACCAGGGTTACCATTTTTATTGAATCAAATAAAATATATTAATATTGGGTTGTATATATTTTTGCTGATATCCAGCATAGAGATGTAAAGTAATGTTAATATAAAAATGTGTCACTGCTATTTATATTATGGCAACCTGTATTCTTTCTTCCGAGTAATACCAAAATCTACGTTTGGTAGTCATTGTCAGCGAACAGTATTCAGAATTATCATCAGCATCAATTGGGCTGCCGTCAAATGTATTTTGCTGTCTGTCCTAGCTACCAAAAACATTTTATATATGTCGGTGTTTAAAAAGTAGGTCAGCAACATGAATCTTATTTTTTTCAGCTTCCGTTGTTCGTTTAATACTAATGAATATTTGATGAGTCGCTTTTGATGTGTCTGAATGGAACTGTCGTATTGCATTATTTCGATTATGATTATTTGCTTAGTTAAATCATTCAAAAGAGCTTGTCCGATTTTTTTCCCTCTGACTGGGAATGACTTGTCAAGTTTTACGTTGCAAAAAAATTATCATCATCCCGAGCATTACGTTTTGAAATTTTTTTCTTGACAAAAACAGTGATGGCATCGGCATCATAATGACATTCTATCATACTTGTGGTGGCATAGCAATTCCATTGATGAATAGGCGCCGATCCAAACCACACAGCAAGACCTGATAGAATAACTAGAAAAGAGGCTATCGTCTCGTCCCTACCGCTACTTCTAATATATTTTATTACTATAGTTGTAGTAGTAGGCAATAATACAATGTTGATGTTTATTTTCATGCTACAATACAATGTTCGACTGATGTGATGATGCATCTCTGATGATGACTTTACCATTTTGTAGTGCCACATTGCCAAAAGCAAATCACCACGCCAAATGGTTCATTTGCACAAAAGAACCGTTAGGAATGAAGCTTGATGCAAAAATAGTAACATCAGCAGAGAAAAATGCTCCTTTGTATGTTGAGCATGTCATTGCTTTATTGCTGCCTCCTCCTGTTCTGTGCAGGTAATAATAGATATTGTTGCGGTTGCTCATTGACAATGTTTCGAAGGAGATTGGAATCCATTGATTACACTATCATTGTCATCAAGCAAAAAAAATTATCCTGCGAGGATATATATATATACATAATATAGAAAATAAGTATGGTACTAATCCTATGCCAGGTACCATTATTTTGATGATTGATACAGCTTGGTTGATCATGAGACAATAAATAAATAGTGGATAATAATAGAAATGTTCCGACAAGATTTAATGATCACTGTACAAATTCTGTTATTGAACTTGATAAAAAAGTACCATTATTAGTATAATAGGAGTAACGATTGCGATATCAATGTATTTTTATATGTGTCCATGAGTATGTTTTTAAAAAAAAAACTACTTCAAATCCTTGAACGAAACTTGTTGAAACAACCAAAGACGTTCTCCGTAGGAGTAACGAATCATGTAAAAAAAAATCAGTGTTAGGTAAAACTGATGAAGCTATTATGCTTATTGCACTGTTATTATTACATCAAAACCCGCACGAATGGGGTGTAGCCTCTTAGGTATGTATGTTTGTTGTGATTAGCGTTCTTACCAAATCATGTAATATATTATGGAGGTAACATGAAGACAGACAAACAAGAGAGTATTTTCTGGTAAACGGGGTTTCATAAACGAATCTCAATTGAATGCGTACAGGTACGTAATAAGTCCGTGGGCATTTGGCATGTTACTCCTGTTTTAAGTCAACGAAGAAAACAATTACTATGTAGTGAATAAATACTGCAATGATCAGATTATGTAGATGATAATGAACGTGCGACGAGAAAACCTAATTCATAACCATTACTTTTTTCACAATATCTGTTTGAGGATATGCAAAAAAAAGGTTTACATTTATGCGTGTACTTGAACTTGTACTTTGTTAAAAGGGTTGAATGTAAATTTGCATATCTACAGATAGACACGCATTAAACCTGGTTAATTAAAGATATTGATAAAACATTGAAGAAGATAGGATATGGAGTGAGTTCCATCCGTTTTTGACTTTGTTTTTGTATGATTAGCAGTAGTAGTGAGCACAGAGTTCAATTACGTCTTTCCAAAAAAATAGTGCTCCTGCATGAAAAAAAATGTGGGATGGGATGTGTGTTTTTCTACCTATACATAATATCTGCCCATAAAAATAAGAGATGTATAGAAAGATGTTATTATCATCATTATATTTAACTATTTTTACAGCAACTACACTCCCAAGGGTTAAGGACGCAATTTCCTACACTGTGGATTAATAGAAGGCTATATTGCGAGTTACTTTAATATTCACAATTATGGTAATAGAGATGATCGTGTACAATAAAGCATGATTCCAGTCTATTATTTTTTGGTGAATATATCTTCATACCTGTTATATTATCTTTCCATATTTATTTACATGGATAATATTAGAGTACTATTATAATATATGAAAAATGGTAATTCCTAAATATATTATACTACTACTACATTGTGTGTGTCTATATAAAATAATGCAACCATCTCACTTTGGCAAACACCTCAACCTTCTGACCATTCAGCCAGTTAACTTTCTCACCTTGACTTTGATAATGACTTTGGCGTTAATGAAAACGGCTTCAACGTCTGCAGTGAAGGCCTTTGACTGACTGGCTTATATTCTTCTCTATCTTTTTCCCTCTTGCTATGGAACACTCTTCTCCTACTAGCATTTTAGCGTTATATGGAGGTATGGATTATGAGAGAGAAATGACGTGCGTGCACACCAAGTCAGAATTACCTACTCTACTACCGTTTTTTATAAAAGTACGCACGTACACTGAACTATGAACGTGGTCCATGAGTAGGTATGCCATTGACTTTGATTTTTGTTGAAAATGTAAATAAAAAGTTTGGTGGTATAAAAAAGGAACTATTTCGTTTAAAATGTTTTGGTTTGGCAATTTTTTTCTTCTGGTGTGGTGTGTCCCTAATATATGTACTTGCTTGGTTCTCTTCTTATCGGCATATTACCATGTTTGGTGTTTTTATTTATGGCAAAAATGCACCATACGGCTAAACTTAGAGCTTAGAGCATCTTAATAATAATAGCCATTCAGAATGTCATATAGCAGCGCCCACACAATGATCTCGGGGATTCACAGCGTAGTTACTACTTTGTTAAGAAACACGCTTTATAAATGAACCGTTTGTAACCATAATATCAGTTAACAGGTTTGCTTGTTTATTTTACCATTTTTTTCTCTCTCCTTCTTTAGGTGGAATTTTGTTGATCTTGCCAAGAAAAAACTTGGACAAACACAATGAGCTTGATAAAATTATAACTAGAGAGATCAGTAAAATTGTGAAGATAAGGATGCTGATTGATGTATATTACGATTTCATGATTATTTTGTAAAGGGTTGAGCTGTTGATAGCGACGTAATAATAATAGCTTACTTAAGTAAATGCTTGTATCATAAAGTAATACCTCTGACCTTGTGTCCTTCCACTTTTTTCCATTAGCATCATCCTCGTCATCATCTCCATGTCATGTTTTCTTTCTCGTCCATTCATCCTGCTAATGGCTAACAAATCCACCCAACAGAACCTAACCCTTCCTCATGCAAAATATAAAAGGAGTTGAGATGACAATAATAATAGGATGCATTATTTTTTGGATTACAACCGTTTTGTAACAAGATGCAAAAATTATTCATTTGTGAGGAGGTCACACAACATTTAGTCCAGATTAAAAGAATAGATAGATATATTGGATAGGTGAGTAAGCTGTCCACGGAAAAAGTGTGGAAAAAATATGCAAATCCAACCCAAATACTAAAAAGTGTACTGTAATCACAGACACTGCTACTCTGTCAACGCATGTCCTATTGATAATTTGAACTTGTGCAAAGTGCAAGGTAACTTGTAGGCATCATAGATCAAGTATGCGTAATATTATTATTATTATCGTCACCGTCATCGTCTCTTTAATCCACACACACCATAATTTATGCTCTTGCAGCTGCTACGCTGATTGTACCAAAGAGAGGAAGATGTGGAAGGTTCTGCTGTCTGATGATGATGATGACAATCACCGTCGAACTCCTCTTTCTATGAAAATGTAGTGAATTATGGAAGAGATGGTGATGAGTAAACCGGAAGATACTTGAAAAAACATTGCATGTTCAACAACTATAATCTATGATAATAATAATGGTAGTAGTTCTACCAGTTAAAAATAAGGTGGTTTGTATGTGTGTGCTTTGCGTAAGTTATGATTACTATACATAATATAAGTACGTATATATATATACACATCACAGCGAACAAAACAAGAGGCAGACAATTGCAATGATCCAAGGAGATATTTTTGAGGGTCATTGGTTACTCTTGCTTGGTTAAGTTTAGTTGTTGTTATTACTAACTCTAACTTCTGCCTGCACATCAGCAAAAATCTATGTGACGCTGCTCTGTGTTGTATGTTGAACCACGCACGAAACGACCAGAGAACAATTTAGGCATGTTATTATTATTATAGGAAATATTCTAATTCTTTATTGTCAGCCATAATACTAGGTACTTATAATCATCTTACCTATCCATACCTCTTTCTTTTCGTTGACTCGTTTTTGTTACAAGCGAACATCATGCAATAAAGCAGTTTTTAAACAGTTACGTCAGATGCTTATCTCACAAGAAGTGAGATTAGCTAACTCAAATAACTTACACAAATAACATGGGAAACAAATGGATAGACGGACTTGTGCCGTGTCATGCAATTTGAGCGACCATTCATTCATTAAAACTAGATATTATTATTATTATTTGTTATGTTTATTCCGTTTTGTAGGCTGAATTTTAGGCATGCCTTTGTACCACCATCACTTCGATGCTAGCTTAATGTTATCTGTAAATGCACACTGCACCGGTGATAATGATTAAGTGGATACTATTGCTTCCTGTTCAATATTTGACGTTGTTTGCTATAAGCGTGGAGAAAGAAAATAGTCCAGCCTATTTTCGTAGCTAATATTGACCAACAAGCAACTCATCTCCAATGAAGCTAATATCAATTAATTGGTTGGGGTAGATCATTTTTGTTACAAAATAATAGAGGTTTCCCTTTCCACCGTGTTCGATTTATGTAATTTAATCAAGTACACTTTATCCATATTACTTCATTTAATCCCGTTTATATGTCATGTGTATTTATATTGGTTGAAGTTAAATGTTTTATCGTATTAACCTATTAAAAACGATTAAATCTTATTTTTTTGTGGTGGCGGTTGTCGCAGTACCAAAGCAGTAAATTTGATATTATTATGAGTGACATTCTCTAATATTTATTATCTGACAAGGATCCCGATGCCAGAAACGCAATATAGCAAATTGGATTGACTTTTCTGGTAGTTGCGAAATCAACATAGTTTCTATATCGTCATCATAATAAGATGAGCAATAGCAATCACGGACGGGTGTTAAAGCAATAATATCCCAGCAAAAAATACGAATTGTAACGATAATGTGCCAGTGTTTCACTTAAATATCATTATAATAACCATAACCGTATTATATTCATTGTTGCCATGTTTGAGAAGCAGCACATCTTAGAGTCACCACTCAGTACACAGCCCAACGTCTTCTCTGACTTCTTTTTCTTGTATCGTATTCACATCAGTTAATATAGCTAACAGGCAGATAAATGTGTATTAAAATATATATAAAAAACTTAGCATGTACATAACTTGCCTAATAGGAGACACGTCAAATTGCTTAATACAAAATAAATAGCACAGCGTAATAAGGAGAAGAATAAAATGTGCGAGTGTTATAGACAGATACTGAATATAAAGCGATACGGAAGTGAGGAAGAAGGAAAAAGAAGGAGCTGAGGTCGCGGCCAAGGTTCCATTCCATCATTCGTTTCAAGATCAAACACTTGTACAGCCGCTATATAATATCTAATGTAATGATCATGTAATAGACAGCGTAGCTCATATAAATAATATGATATCATCATCGTCATCATTATGATGATTATTATTATCATACAGTGCATTTTTGACGGAGATATGGAGAGAAGAATAGTTTAATAGTAAAACTGGTGTTGCTACTGATGACGATGGAGTAATACTTGCTTGTTGTGAATACGCTCGAGTATTGCGATATCTTCATTATCGTAACCATCAAGATCATCGGAATCAGTGCTGCCTCGCACAGCAACGGATCGACATACCGATTTCACTGCTAGCAAATAGCAGGTTTCAGCATGTGATGAGACTATGGCGCTTGTAAAAATGATTATACTATTATGATGCCACAAGCAATAAATCACCATAGTTTTGATGCGAGAATATTTTTTTGTATATCAGTGGTCGCTTTTCGAGGTTGACTAGATGCACCCTTGACAATGAATTTTGTTGCTTCTTGTCTACATGCCTACGTGGATTCAATCACTATCATCATCCACCTAACAATTACAATAAATAATTTACATAAATAAAGAAAGAGTAGGTATGCATCAGAGAGAGAGAGAGAGAGAGGCTAGACATAATATGAGCAGAGTTGGGTAACCCAGGAGGAGTTTTAGCAAGTGTGCGGCGAGCTAAAAGGTAGAAAAGACATTAGTAGCGTTTTTTTTGGTAATTCTGGAAAATTACTCAGGTATTTATGCATTGTACCATGATGTACGTCTGTGGAATAGTAGTGACGAATCGTGATGATGATCATGAAACATAACTTTGCTTGTATTGCTTGCCTTGGCGATTGCAACATTGTTGTATGACTGTTTGCTACTGGTATTAAGTTGTAAAAGTGATTGGGTTTCATATGGCCTGTGTGTAGAAAAAGGTATCCAAAGAATGAAAAATAGCCTTGCTATTTAGCAAAATACTATTTGCAACACTGAAAAAATAAGAATAAAGTTTACGAACTCTGTATAATAGGAATTTGGAACAGATTCTTGGAATAGTAATAAAAGAACAGATAGGTTTTTTGCCCCAATGACCCAAACATTGTCACATTATTTTCTTTTCTGACACACATCAATTGTCACCATCCAGTAATCTGTTTTAACCTTTTGTCTGCTTTCGATGACCTATTTTGGTTCGGGTCATTTATCCAAAAAACCAGAGCAAAATTTTGAAAAATTTCAACTGTCTGCATTGGAATGAGGTGGTAGAGTGATAAAAAGCAGCTAACTTGTAAATCCTTTATTGGGCAAAATAATTATGTTTATGTAGTCGGAATGGCATTGTTATAGTTTAAACAAAAATGAACCCATCTTATACTATTGCAGAGAATTGCATCATCATCTTCACCATCAAACGCCAGATAAATGCCAGACAAATTACGTGATAGAAAATTGGTTTCCAGTTTCCGCAATGCTAACCTCCTCCTCTTATGTTACCTTCTTCCAACCACACAGCATGTGGGCTTGCATGAATATACGTGTTATATATTATATACTTGTGTATATGTTTGAATGAAAATCAGAGATGCACACATTCTGTTTAACTGAATCATATAACTATAATATTATAGATGATGATGATGGAAATACATTGTCCTCGAAACTATAAAATTATGTTACAATTACATAGTTATGCGTTAATACCTCCTCCTCCAATCCCGTACATGCATATGATGCAGTCTATCAAACCGTACAGGCCAATTATATAATATTATTATTGTAGTTATATAGTAGTTTTTATCACAAGGTATTTGGTATTTCTGTATTACGTTGTACCATCCAGTAATTTTTTTATCGTCTTTGTCTCTTGTTTTGTCGGTTTGTCATTATTATTGTATATTATGTACCTAGCTCAATGATGCACAAACGAACAAATATTAATGTAAACAGTGCTTCTTTTATTTGGATGATGATTAATAAATATTATGACTATAGTGACATTGATTCTAAAACGAAAACAGTTAAAATTGTTGTCAAAATGCTGAAAAGGGGAAAAATAAAATTTTATGTACGGAAATGTACAAATCAATTGTCTTCCAAACGTACAGGTTGTAGGTGTTTAACCACTTTGTTTGTTTGGAAGTCAGACTTTGGTGTAAACAATATACTTATCTTTAAGTCTGAAAACTGTGTCGTCATGTCACTACTTCCCTATGAAGTGGGTGGTGCAATGGTCACAAGTCCATTGCCCAGCGGAGAAAAAGTAAATTTTTCATGTTTCATATTCTCATTTTTTGCGGTGACGATTGAACGTAAGTAACGTTTGAGATACATCCTTGTTCAAGAAGCATTTTATATTTGAAGTATACCATTCATTCACCTTCTTGCCTTTTTTTGTCGAATATTGTACAGTTGCAACAATCGTGCTTATTGCATAATACGTTTATACTGACTGTAAGTGGCGCAGGAAAGTCGAGACATGATTCATGGACTTGTTTCAATGAAACACCGCCATGAGTATGTCCATGTTTCAATGTTTCTTCGAAATTGGAACGTGCATTAAATGAAACTTTCGACATAAATATGACGCAACAACGTATATGACGAGTAATATAATTATATATTATTATTATATACAACTTTGTTTACACTACGCACAGAGTCACGTTTAAAATGAATATAATGCACATATATGTGCAAAATGACATTATATGAATTAGGGGTAAAGTGAAAACCAATTTGGAACTTACATCATTTAAACATCATATTGTAGACAATCATTACACTTGGAAGCATTTATTTATTTCATTTCAATAACTCGTATTTAACTGACATTATTATTACTATTATTGGTTTAATGTAAGCTGTAGTCAATGCCACATCTGGTAGACTTTGTGTAGGTGATATATAGGTTCATACATTTATAATAATTTTTCAAAAATGGGGCATACCAATGTAACACAGAAAGAATCTATATTCCTCGCACAAAAGACATGTATTGGAATTGATACGTTATATAAGTTATACCGCGCAGGGTACAAGGAAATTCGAAACGGAAAACTGAACGTAAAATGTTAACATTGTTGCTGCTGCTGCATAATATTATTAATTGTAGGGTAAACCGTACTATTCGCTGCATGTAACATCATAATATCGTTCGATGGCAATGGATTTGGTAAATATTAGGCATGGCATGGCCCAATGATGATCGTAGCGTTTAGTAGTGTAGTTTATGTTTACAGTTAGTTCTAGTTCCAAAGCCGTGACATGACAATCCGGTATTATTGTTTGCCTTGTGTGCTTGCCGTCGACGACGTACTTGTGCACGTAGTATTTATTTTACGAACACATACACATGCATGATACTCTAGATGATGAGTTGGTACGTTACGTTGAGCTTTTTCTGTCTGTGTACAAAACCGTGGCCTGGTTAATATTATTAGACTTATGTAACCACTTTAGCATTTGTTTTGTGTGCTGTTGCATGAGTATTTGTTTGTGTGTGTCGATGATGACATAATCCTGCTGTCCCCAATGCCATTTTCCTTCCTTTAAATAATACAAGTAGATGGATATAGCCCTCCTTTTCCAACAACTTTTATAAAGGAGTAAATATACGCTCAATTATTCATGGACAATAAAAAACGATTCATTTCCATACAGACATTTCACGAGGAAGTACGCCAGAGCTACACCAAAGCATACAGGTATATATGTATGTATGCATAACATAGTTCTTTTATTTCGCATGCGGACAATAGGTTCCATAAATGGAAGTACATGCATAAATATATACAAACGGGATGGGAGTGTGCTTATTCATAAATTTGATTGAGTAAATGGATATGAATGGTATGAAATGTAATGGAACAGATTCAAATACACTAGTAGAGAAAGCAACAGGCCCACCACGCAAGTATGAATGAAAACTGGATAAATTATTATACCGTGCAAACAAGCCTTTACCTAGTATACTTTTGCCAATGGTTATGTAGTCATTTCTAATCAGCAATGCATTCATCAAAAACCAATTGAGAGATCCAATATTTTAATGAATTATGTTGCAATTCATTGTATTTAAGATAATTCTCCTATCTATCCCGAATTTCCTGTCCTTCTACGCTCAAAGCTGATGATAAAGCTGACTTTGAGTGATTCCATATAAAAATGTAATTAGGTACGAAGAATACAAAAATACGCCATTATCTCAACGTTCTTGTACGCAGTACAGACTATGCAGATGTATGTATGTGCTTTTCATTATGCATAATGTTTTCATCAAGTATATGTTGCTGGATAAAGCTTTTTTCTGCGACGTACAAGTGCCAGTACCATTTTTGAGATTAAACAGTCAACCAACCAAATAGACACGTCTCTGCTACAGAACCACCCGTTAGTTCGTAATGGCAAGTTTGGGTTTCACTTTCACATTTATTATTATTATGTATTTACTTTTCAGTTCAACTTCAGTTCAAGTGTACTTACTCCATGAAATTGCAAATGATTTGCGTAAAAAGGCTGATGTGCCAACCAGAATAAAGAAGAGGAAAAGGTTGTTGACGATGATGATGATGAGCTGGGGAGTAAAAACTGATCTTTGAATGAATCTGTTTACAGCCTGTAAATATTTTCGCGTAAAACCATCCATGACTACATTGACTTCGGGCAAATTTCATTCTTTGTTACATATAAATCCCCCCACTGTTGACTGTGTATGTCAAAAGAGTCAGATTGTTTACTTCTGGAACTGACTGATCATGTTCAATAGTAATTCTGGTATGGAGTCCAAATTTTGTTTATATTTAGAAGAATGAGCGCTTTATTTGCCCCTGTGACTGTTTATGCTTTAACGTAATATAGACATTAAACCGAAACCAAGCCCACATATGCATTGAAGCATGACTCTATGTACACTTTTTATACTCGGTTTTATCATCATCATTAGATCATAACCAAGTTTTATGGGTATATATAAAAATAAGAAAAACAACATCATCATTAAGTCAGTGGCAGAAGAGTCAAAAGCGAAAGTGCCAGTCAACTACGACGGACTCTCGGCGGGGCTACTAAACTATCATATAATCTGAATGTTCTATCGGATTCGATCAGCAGAGTAGTCAGTTTATAGTTTCTTTTTAAAATCTAGAGTCCAACCCGTATACAACCCTACATATGCAAATTATCTCTGCTGAATAGTGACATAACATTCGCCAATATGTATGTACATATGTTAAAGTAGTCAATGTTGTTTTAAACTTTGTGATGGATGAGTTATTGGAAATGGAGAGGGAGGGAGAAGAGAATACGCATTTATGTAGAGAAAACTGACATGTGCCAAACAGTCATCCAACAAATAAACTTTCCAATTTCAACAAACTTTAGTATCGTCGTAATCTCTTTCCCGTTTTGCCGTTGCTGTGATTTACATGAGTTGGTGGAATGAACCAAAAAGAACTCACTGAAAACAGAATCATGTACTGTTTCCCACTAATGGTATGGTGATCAGAAGAATTGATCCACCGTTATGACGTATCCTCAAAAGACATAATCGTATGAAAACCATTAAAATCACTCTAATTTGACAGTATAGTATGCAGAAATTGCATTTAGCATTACATCATTCAATTAAATGTCGCATGTATATTCATTCAAGCATAAACACGCAGATTATTATTGGTCATTTCATCCTTCTGATAATCTCGATTTGTTCATTCCCTTTATACGCAGGTTGTTAAATATATAATCTAAGCACATATGTGAGTATACTTATTGGAAAACACAAGAAAGCCAACTAAATAGCTATAAACACAGTTGCGTGAGGGTAGGAAGGTAATGAATGAAAAATAGGATGACTCGGAATGTATACATTTTAAATGAGGTCTTTTGGGGTAGCGAATTCTAAGGAGAATGTCTTTTGCACGTGGTCCTTGTGCCTTGCAATCTTATCAGGAATCATCCAGTGAAGCATGTGTCCATGTGTGACGAAAATGAAAGGAACTACATGAACAAATACGCTGTTGTGCATGCAAGGGTTTTATAGGTATAACTTGCTCCGTCGTGCTTTCATACTTCGTATATGCTCATAAGATAACAGAATGGTATCAGTTCATCTTACTATTTATTAGGAATAAACTTAAAAAACCAGATAAATGAGCAGTCCTTATGTAATTACTACAGACATATTACTTACGTATGATGTGTATAAAAAAAAATCCCTGTCGGGTTTTGCCACACGACAACCAAGAAAATAAATAGATAAATTGAGTTTGCAAAAAATTCCTTCATACATACATACATAAAAATGTTGACGATGATGATGACTAGTTCGTTCTATTACACTTGTTTCTATTTAATTCACTTGCTTTTTCTGGAGTTCGGTGCACTCAAAAATGCCAAGTGCGTGATGCTCACCAAAAACACCATCCATCCTTCTACTATTTTTCTTTAAAATGATGATACACAACAGCAGACTCCATGCGATGGAAGCAGAAGTCATTTTCATTTTTCCATCAATCTCTTCTGTCTTTCCAGTCAAAGTCAGATATTTATCTCTCTACCTCTCTCTAGTCAGAACAACATAAAGTGAACAGTAATAAAAATAACAGGAGTAATACCGAGATTAAGACTGGTTTCTAAAACTGCACAAGTGACTACATAATATTAATATTATTGCCTGTGTGTGTCCTCTATGCATTATTATTTTTTTCAAAAATGCTCACCCTGACTACAACTTTGGCATTCCAAATGTTGCCATTTTTTCTCCCTTTCTTCTCGCCTTTCTGTTTGTTTCATACCAGTTTTTTTTTGTAAACTGGTCATGGAGAATTTATAATAACTATTCGCGTAATAGTATTATGCATATAATATCTTGTAATACATATATTTACCAAAAGTGTATCTCTAACGTAACATCTCCGCCGTTACGGCAACATAAAGTATATGTCTTTAAAAAAATAGCAATTAGCCATTTCTTTTCTAGAACATGATAGTAAAACTTTTGTTTTTATTTAGTTTTGTATCTTCGATATTTCGTACTATTAAATCATTGCGTCATTCAGTATTGGTTGGTACATTACTCACATTTCGTGTTATGAAATATCCATACTATTATACTACGATATAAAAACAAAACTTCTACGATGTTTCATAATCACCGCAAAGTGTTTCCCCATTAGTCCTTATTGGTTTCCTCAGCCGTCAAATCTTTGCTCATAGATCGACTGGAGTTTCATTT
The DNA here is from genome assembly GCA_027743765.1 of Coecobrya sp. COE2. Classification (NCBI taxonomy): domain Eukaryota; kingdom Metazoa; phylum Arthropoda; class Collembola; order Entomobryomorpha; family Entomobryidae; genus Coecobrya; species Coecobrya sp. COE2. The sequence continues at coordinate 20,033 of JAHZMV010006500.1, forward strand.
TTTATGAACACACTCTCCAAATATTATGCAATTTTCTTGGATGCTCATGTGTAAAGCAGTTTAATATTCCTAAAACACTAGCTGCATTACAAAGAAAAGACAGTAAAAGATGATTTTTTTTATAGATTTGATGCATTCTTGGTACAAGAATATTATTAGTAATCCCACAAAGATATATTAATCATCCAGAAGAATGGATGGAACTTGGAACCGTGTGTTCCTGAAAAACTCAAATCGTGCATGCACAAAATGGACACATGTTACTTAACCCTTGCCAAGAATAGCCAAAAGTCCAAAGAACATGACAGGAAAAGTAGTGGCCAGTTTATAGAAAGAAGTAGTACATGTCATGATGAGCGGTGGTTATAACAAGAGCAAACTAAGTAGCGTGGAACTTCCAGAGTACAGCATGCCAATGGGACCAACTAACATTATTGGCGTACATATAACATATTATGTAAATCGCTTAAGCGTATTACCTCCTGCCTATATATATATGTGCATATAAACTTAGCATGCAATGTGTATTGCAAGTTTGTTTTGCGTTTAGGCTTAGCTTAAATCCAAGCATAACTCTACGAGTAATAATAGTAATAACAATAATAACAACAGCGTCGGCAATCCATTCAGCCAACGTAGAGCCTACTATCCAGTCAGCACCAGTGGCAGTAGTGGTTCTCGCACTCGCAACAGTCACGGTTTATGTAATGTGACTTACGTAATCAAGGTGACCTAAGAGATCGGGGTTTTCGTCCGAATGAGTGATGAAGTCCGCCTGATATGAAGGACGGGAAAGAAACAGAAAAATACAGAAATGCATGTTTTTACTTGGATTGAATTGACGAGAGAGAAAATGTTTTGACACACATGGTGAAACCGAGAATGTCCATATACATACTTGATTCGACGTCCATAGTCCATAGAATGTGTAAGATTCCATAATACGGTCATAATAATAACACACCGTTCATACACAAAGACAAAAAATAACATGTAACCTTATACATACATGTTATTATTAGTATAATATGTGTATTATGTATATACATATGAAAAGGTATATGTCCAGCAAGTAAAAAAGAGTTCATTGAAATTCGTAGTTTACGTTTGTTCATATGTACACCTCTACTATAAGTACAATAGCTGGAAATACACAAACGACTCTGCGCTTAATAGTAGTGTAATGGGCAATGGAAGAGTTATTCTTTACCCATTCAACGAGTTTGCTCGTAAACATACCTACGTACGTGTGGGCAACATGAACTAACCATTTATTTATATGGAAATTGTTGTTGTTTTCCAGTCCAGTCGCTCTTGCAATTTTTTTACTAGTTTTCCTCCTCTTATGTCTGTACCTTTGCTTGTTATTGCAAAACAGAGAAAGGAAGAAAACACTTTTTGAAGTTGACTTTGCTTGTCTGTTTGTTTGCATATGAACAGACGCAGATACTAGTCCAGATATAAGAGATTGGATGAGGTAATATGCATATTTTCGGTATTAATACGTCTATCGTCTGGAAATATAGTAGTGGATTGATAAAGTCATATATCCTCAGTGATAGGATAATAAACGTTTTTGTAGGCAGGAACTCAAGTGCGGCAGCATGAAATTTAATGCGTATTATTGGAGCCTTTATCTATTATAATTAATTGCCTGACGGCTGACGGAATCGAGAAACGTCAGGTTATGTCAAAGTTAGCCCGTTTTCTTGTAGAGTTCACACATAAAACATTGATTCCCACCTGTTAAACATTACGTTTGTTTTATGATTTTGTTGATGATCATGTAATACTTTTGTAATTACATTCGGGTCGATTATTAGTCAATTTGAGGAAAACGATAAACTATTATTATGACCATATCTGCAAAATATGCACATCACATAGCATCAGAGATCATGGACGTACAAAAAAATCAACAACTCCCACTATCGACATATCGCGTCATGATGGGTTGCAATCATTGCCCAAAGAATTTTTCATCTTTTACTCAACTCAAAATCATTTCACTCTAGTCTTGCGAAACCTTTGGCTTTAAGTTTTTGAAACCTTGAGTGCTACCATTGTCATTGGCATATTCCGCAAACGTGCAAACCGAAAAAAATATAATAGTAGTATAACCAACGACACAATAAAAATAAGAGCACAATGTTATTAGTAATTGTGTTGCTGTTTTTGAAGGATGTCATCCATTTTATTGCGTCAGTCCTTTGTACTTGCTCTTCTTTTTACTTTGTTTTCTAAGTCAGTAGCAAAGCCTTTTCTCATGCAAAAAGCACCATCATTACTACCAGCTTTACTAAAGAAAGCAACGTTGAGGCCGCACGTTTCTTTCAGTCGGCCGACTAACAAATGGCAAGATCACATCAACCTCCTCCTCATCATCAACAATAATCCTATTTACCCATTATTTGCCATCATGCACATAAAGTATACCACTAAGGATATGCACGCATAATGAAAATAATAATAATAATAATATGTATGAATATACATTTTTCGTTTCTTTTTTTTCTACCATGTAGAAAAAGTAATCATAAACCACACTACTACCTCGCTCACACTCATTTTCACATTTATTGTGTGTGCATTTAGCACACTTAAGTACTTGTACTACTTTCATAGAAAACACGTTACCAATTCGCAATAAAAAATTGACGAGTGCAAGAACAGCAGCAACATGCTCTCTCTGTGTGAGTGAAGGTGCTTGCACGGACGGAAGGTTGGCTCGGGCTCGTACAGACACACTTACCTTTTTTATTAATATGTACAAGGAAGGTAGTAGTTGTGTAGTAAGAGGATATAATAATAACACTAATACTGTGACGTGCGAAGTTTTTTTTGTATCGTCCTCTATTCTCATTTCGCCATCCCATTATATACATACATACATAATATACAAGTGCATAAATTCAATATAAGTCATATTATAATAATAATCATATTGCTTTCGCACGTTGCTCCTCGGTTATTATTCAGAAACGAAGAAATAGTTAAGACAAAAGTGAAGAGGAAGGAACAACGCTGCTGCTACGGCCGCTACTTTCGAGTGGTTTTGTATACATGTATAGGCAATCATACAGTGTAAATCGGCAGCAGAAAATAATAATAATAATGATGATGAGGATGATGATAATAATAATGTTTGTAATATTTAGTAGGAGTAAGCTGGTAAACTACCAGCAAGCACATATCCCTCCTCTGTGCATGCTCACACGAGCTTTTCCCATTTTGCAAATATAATATGCAGAACAGCCTATAGTTATACATTTAAGCAGAGTATTACTACTAACCAAGTAAAATGAAAGGGTTATACTCTCTCGTGAATAGTATGAATGGTTAGTTGAATTGTAGAACGCATCGCTCTGTCCTCCTGCAACCGTAATAGAAGGAAAGCTCTTCAGTATTATTATGTGTAAGCAGGCAAACATCCTTACCACCACACATGCTATATATTATACTACAAGCTATACAATACAGATACCCAACAACATAACCAGTTTCAATTCTAGTGATCTTGATCGTCTCTTTCAGTTGTGCAGTGCATTCACAACAAGTCACACACTTTTCTAAAGTAGAATGAAAAGTAAGGCGAGCGAGCAAGCAGTAAAAAAATCCCCGAAATAGCACACACTCAAGCTTTCATTCAACGCGAACCTTGTTTTGCGTATCAAGTGGCAGAGTCACGTTTTTGTTTGTTTCTCTTTGCCAATAATAACAATAAGTACATAATAGTGTACCGTGTGTCATAATACTACGCAACTCCGATATCCAGACTAAATACATCAATTTTTTTGCACATTTTTATCCAGTAAAGTGAAAACATTGTTTCACTGTGTGACATTCTGAAAAAAATACAAAATTAGTACTTAATTAGAAAAACAACTGCAGCTTGTTGTCTCTTGTTGTTGTTGTTGCTTTCCACTTGTTTGTGTGACGTCGTGTGTGTCGGTGGTGGAGATTTTGTGTAGGTAAAGAAGCCAAAGTTTACATCAACATCGCAATCACAACAACATAAAAAAAATTAAATGCTATATAATACCTCGTCGTTGAATATTTATAGACCTACTTTGCTCATATGAATAGACACGTTCATATATTTACATGCTCATGCATACAACAACTCGTGCTACACACACGTACCAGAAGAGAGAGGCGCTAAGCGCTTATCCAGTTTTGTCAACGCCAAGTTCGCTAGCTGTAAACAGAAAGGTATGAAGCAGTGAAACACACGCACACGTTTTTTTTCTCTTCATCTCTCTTTCTGTGTTCTCTTGCCCGTGCAATGTGAAAGCTAGAAAACTGAAAATCATTTGTTGATCCACGTTTTCACTTCTTGGTATAAAAAAGCTAACTCTTTCGCAATTTCACCTTTTCATCAAATTCGAGGAATAAATCTACAATGACTACATTTTAGTAACTTTCTCCTGGAAACAAAAGAAAATAAATCCTATTTTCATTCAGAACTCTCTCGCTCTACTCCCTATACGACTGTTTTCCAGTAAAAATTGACTTTTTCCATAGTGTAATTGTTCAAGCTGAGAGCAGAGGTGGGGAGAACTCGTACAACAACCTTGCTCAACTTTTCTACTTTTTTGCTGCCTTTTACAAAACCTGAGAAAGAAAGAGAAAGTGGGAGAGTGAAGAAAGGGAAAACCTGCAAGTTTACATTTCTCGGATGAAGTTTTTTTTATATATGTACCTCTGTTCTTTCTCTTTCGATGAAAAATAAGTAGACAAAACTCTTCTGTCCTTGTATGTACTATGGTTGTTGGTTCATACCTTAATGATCCTTTTGAATTCTTACCGTGGTAAAGTTTTCTCTCTCTCGTTTATTCTACATGAAAACAGGGAAAGACAGAAAAATACATATAACATCTTTCTATCGAGTTTCTTCTGTTCATGCGCCTACTACGTTTATTGTTAAATTATAAAAGAGACATTGCCGGAGGATACGGTGACGAGTGACATGCTCGTCTAGATCGACCAGAAAGTTAAAACAGTTGTTTGGAGTGTACCTAAAACAGTTCCTTTTGCAATATTACTGGATATTATATTGCTGCTCTCGGCTCCTGTGGAAAGTTGTCGCTGAAATATAGTGCTGTACGGCCGTGACACACGTTGTGTTGCTACTTTTTTGAGCTGACTCACGTGTACGTTTAGATAATCTGAGGTGCGATCCTTGAGGAATTTTTTGATCTCCGTTTTTCTAGTGCATTGTGCAGTAGCACTAATAGGATTGTCAGTACTGCAACGTAACACATCCCTTGACGCCAGCGGCATAAACATATTTTTGGATGCATATTGGAGGTAACAAAAACTGATTCATAATTGATAAACATTTATGAATATCATATTGCGTAATCGATTAAATGGGGATTCCAAGACATATTTTTGGCATGCGCTGACAGCTTAAAAAAGCAACAGTAAAAGTATTTATAAAAATAAGAGATATCGTTAATTATTTCGATAAACTGTTACTTGTAGACCGGCAACAAGATAAGATAGTCAATAAGTCAGTTTTGTATGTTAGATGTCAAATTTCAAGGACAAATGGAATTTTTAGAACATTACATTGCGTACATGAATGAGTGAATGATACGAAGCTACGCGTCATTCGGTGGTAAACTATTATCATTTTTAAGACATTCCCTTGCGCAACATCATATCCTAACCTTGGTCAAAGTAATAGTATGATCACTCGTGATGGTATTATGATATGAAGATGGGCAGCTAGCGGATCAAGTATTATGTAACTCGTGCATGCTAGATAGTGAATTTCATATTTCCTTGAAGTTAGTAATTACGAGTTGTGATTAGAATTTATCGCCAATAAGCACAATATTGTTGTTAACGTCATCCAATGAATCAATATTAATCATCTCAGTATTGCTGAGCATTTAAAATAATGGGACAAATATAGGTTGGTCTTTAATGTCGAAATGAAAAATACATTAAATGGCTTACTTCCGCACATCCATTTATCCCACTCTGCCAACCAGTTAATATGCATAAATATTTTAGTATTTTGATGGCTAGCTAAAGCTTTATGGCTGATAATGTAAGAACAAAGCTCATTCATCAGTAATAGAAAAAATGTAATAAAAACTAAGTCAAGAAAATCAATTAATGGGCCAGTCCGACATTTCAATGATAAATCCTGTATGAGTTTGAACTTTTAAATTATGAACTACAACATTTCAGTCTGTTCTCGGAAAATATTTCAAAAACTTTCAGTCCAGGAGTAACCTAAACAACTAAGGTAAAAAAACTGCGTGTAACAGTTACGTAAGGTTTTGTAGAAACCATACTTGTAACATTAAATCATAAATGTTGTTTTTGTGAACGGAACAAAAAAAGCAAATGGAAAAGAAATGAGGGAACTATGGTAGCATAAACAACCATTTCAGGTAGAAGTAGGTACACAATGTGATAGTCGAGGAAACATAAACTGTTTCATACCATACCAGCATTTTACTACTTACTACGCAACGATTAGCTGGTAGGCAAAAGTTTTATGAAAGCAACATCACTGACAAAACACGGGCAATAAGTTTGGTTATGCAATCTCCATACAATTTTTTTACTGGATTGGGCAACCTTTGTCCGTAAATGTTGCTAACATTGGGCATGCATGAATAATAATAACACTCTAACTCATCCATCATATTATATAAATCGTAATATACTAATTGTTAGCGAGTAATGGAGTTGTGCTCATTCAGACTGTTATAATATGTACCTATTACTTAAGGTATTGTCATTATCGCTAACATAATGTATGAAAATATCATGAGCTAATGGTTGCTCACTATTGAAACATCCTCATCTCTCTATAGAATTCCAATAGTACATGTTTTTATCTTGCTTCCGAGTTTCAACTGTTGTTGCTACAACAACTCAACTTTGTTGCTTCTATAAGAAAGGATTTAAGTAATACGGATATTTTTCAACATGACATTGTAGTGATTTTTTTAGAGAGAGAAATCCCGCCAGTCTGTATATTGGTGTTAAAAAATAAAAAAAACGAAAAGTGTTTTGATATTTACTGTGGCCGTTTTATATAAATATTTCAGATAAGGAGAGTTATATATATACATTAAAAGTTTTAATAAGATGCTGGCTGATGAATCAGGATATGTTGTATATCACGACCCATGAGGTGTTTGGATAAAATTTAATGATATAAGTTTATATACGTAATACTTAGTATGGGAAAGGCGTCTGTTGCTTTTCTAGTCCACGCCACGCGCAAAGGTCGTGTGTTTATGTCTTGTACTTGTGCTATGGCAACAACTGGATAAATGGAAGTTGCTTCATGAAGACGATTGCATAATGATAATAATAATAATAGTATATGTATGTAGGTATGTATGTATATATTTATGTATGTAGGTTATGCATGTATTTAGCATTTTCTCGATTGATGATGCTGTAGATTGTAGACTACTGATTAGTAGAGGCAGTCATTCTCTCTCTGGAAAGGAGGATTACGAAAGAGGAGTCAAAATGACACTTTGTGCAAATTAGCTTAGTTTTCTGAATATTTGGTCAACTTGGTCATAAAATAGATAACGGACATTGTCAACACTCGTGAATGCATGCATCATCAAAAAATTTTTATCATCTCGATTCAGTGATGAAATGTCGTTGTTAGTATTGAATCATCACATTTCAAAGTAAATAAACAAATGATTCTCCTAACTCCTTTTCAGTTGACATGCCTATGCATTTTGTACTTTTTACTTTTGAACATGACTCGGAGAAATGAAGATACAATGTGCCGATAAGCAGCGGAAAAAAATTGTAACATGTCATTAGCAACCGTTTGTTTGTTGATTTCAACTGCAAAAATTAGTAGTGAGGCGCCCAGTGGAAAACTGATCTGAAAAAAGGGACGTTGAGTAAATATTCATTGTTCATATGCACGTTTTGATGACAAATATCATGAAACGACAACCCGGATAATATTACCGAAATGAGTCATTTCAAACAATTTTCTGTTAACACAAACATTACTCAGTACTGGATGAGTCTGCATTGATCCACTTTTGGGTTCATTAAAAATGTTATGTTGTAACATTTGCTCACTAACCAAGTTATATAAGGACAAAGTTTTTATTCACAGGCGCACCTAATTCATCATCATTATTATTATTATATAATATAATCTCATGTACATTCAATTGGACACTTTAATTTACTGGTAAATTTATTAATAAGTTTATTAGAAATTAGTTCGCCTGAATGTACCAACGATAAATGTAGATACATTATAAAAATAATTAGTTTGTATGCCCTGTTTAAATTTACACCAAACCAAGTCATATTATAGATATATCTAATCTTTGAAACATTCGTATACATTTGAACATTAAGCAGTAAATTGAAAGCGTACATATTACTGCGCATTAGAAATTATTTATTATAATGTAGAATGTCATTCTCAAAATAATTCTTCAGCATTTATTTTTGTTACTTAGCCATGGAAATACCTTGAACCGATTTAGGAATCGTAAAATTAGCTGAACAGTTGTTAAAACTTCATTGATACAAGCGCAGATCATGTTCATACAGAATTGTATTTTCCTGTTCACAATTTTATGCACCCGACATTTACAACTTGTAATCTTGATAGGCACGAAAGAATTGTGTAATCATCAGATCATGCAAAAATTTATACCTCGCTATTAAATGTGAAGTGGGGGAGGAAGTTCACTATAGCGTAATAAGGTTATATTGCATTTTTATTCTTCCCCAGTTATCGCCATATTTACATTTTCAGGTCTGCTTACATAACCTTTTATCAATCTCTTGCTCTACTATTTTATTTTAACTGGATAGTATACGGCTCTCGAGTGATTTGTTGTCAACTCAAGTTTCCGATGAAGTCGCCTCATTTTGCCGATAAATACATTCATTCATGACAGTTGATCCTCCCACCTTTTGAAACCTTTTCCAGTAATAAAAATTGTTGGATTGTACGAGTCGCATATCTTTGCATATATATATAAAGTATAACATTGTGATAAAGAGAGGAAAAAGTTGCAACAGGAAAATCAAATCATTTGGTTATAGTGTACAAAAGCAGCATTGATTATGCAATAAATGGTCATGTCATGTCACTCCTCGTTTAGTCAATTGATTGAGTAATTCGTGATGTTGTTTGCAAGACATTGACTACTAATTCATTTTCATATTATTGTACAGCAGTGGAGCAATGTAATTCCTTGTTTCACATTAGGACTAACCAGAAATGTACGTAGGCGGACAATAATGCCACTGAACAAGATTGCTATTCATAGGCTTAGTGGTGAATTCATGAATAATGCTTGATAAAATAGAGGAAGCATAAATTTATGTGGTAATGTCACCACTTCATTTCTTATAGATTATTTGTTTATGATAACCACAAATTTAAAGAGGTATTATGTATGTATGCATTACTGTGAAATTATGAAAGCCCACGCTTGATTATAAATGTAGCACAGCCTGTGAGCTGGGAAGCATGTAATTTCCTCCTGAGTACACAAGCCAAGACTAAGGTGTTGTGCACAGATTTCGTAGATATTTCAGAGTTTTCCAGCTGCCGAGGCAAAGAAAACTACATACTGATAGCTTCCCACGTGAGTTTCAACTCACGTGTCATCGTCACCATAGTTGTCACTATCAGGAGCAAAAACATCGCGCAGCGTAATAGCATGACCCTGGATTTGAGAAGGAAAGGAGAAAGTTGAAACCTTCTCATTTCCAAGAATACCTGCTGCAGAGTGTGGTAGGACCGATGCCTAGCAGAGTGATTCGATAGTTTGCTTGCGCAAAGCATCTTCGGTAGAATTCCTTCCACAAAGGGAATTTCGAAAGGCTTGTGTAAAGAGAAAGGTGGGCGAATGGATGATGAAAAGCTATAAATTGCTTTCTCTATTTTGCAATAAAACAAGCATTGCACGGTAGCATCATTTTTCACAATTCCACCTCAAGGTAATTGTGTTGCCGTGGCCTATTGAGCGTACAGAAAGTGAATTAATTTGTAGTCCCATTTTTTAAAGCAAATAATCAGGCTACAAGGACAATAATTTTCATCTATAAACAATTTACAACAAGTTTTCCTTCAATGAACAGAAAAAAGGAAACTGTTCTTGTTTTTATGTGACTAGGCTAATAGGAAGCTGTGTCTGTGGCGACAAGAGTGTTACACGACACATAAGCTGCTGCTGATACTGTTTTGTTGGCTGCATCACGTTCCACAGGAGAACGTTTTTCTCTCCCATGTGACTTGTTCAGCAACACGGCTCACTTTGCTAGATGCATCCTTTCAAGTTCCCAGCAGTAACATTGAAGAAAGGCGAAGCGATCCTTGTACAAACTACTTTTTCCATCAAATTGTTTGTGCACCATGATTTGCTTCCAACGAAATGCGCTTCACGACAACAAGAAATGGAATACATAATGATATGGAGGTAGTGAGCCTGTAGAGCTGTGGTTGTGGCGATACGAGGATGAGTAACGATGGAATGAATATTTATTTGTATGAGGAAAAACTCCATATATTTTAGTCAGTTCCTTTCTTTCCCGTTCACACACAAAAGCAAAAACGCAAACGCATATGGAACACGTTCCTAGCGTTGAGGTACGACAGGATCAGCACGTTATAGAATATGGCTACCGATGTGTAATGTTATGTGCATACCTATTCCTTTTTCGCTACGTGTACGAGTGCCGTCCCTATCACTAATGTAATATTTTTTCGGGAACCCTGCTTTGTCAACAGCAAGGAGCCATATTACTTTAAAACGAAATAAGTTTGAAGAAGAACATGGAATCGGATCGAGCAACGCCGAGTAAAGCCGTTGCTGTATATTCTCCACTTTTGTTTTTCCATTTATTTAAAAATGACGACAGCTTTCTTCTCTAAATATTGCCGAGCATAAATGATAAGCACATTTCTGCCACTGTGAGCATAAATACAAAATAGTCACTTATATGGCCATCAAAAACAAATATATTATTTACGATGCTGGTGGTACCCCTGCCCTATACTCTCCTATGTATTTCTCCTTTATCAGTAGAAAACTTGTACAACCCTTTTTGTGTATTTACGGCTATCTCTTACTCCTGTTTATTTTCCCCTATAAATACATTTCCTGTTCAATAACAAGTTCCAGGAATGTAGTTTGTTCTACGGAGAGACTTGAATGAAAAGTGTATAGTATCGCGATTCAATATTATTACATCTGAAACCACATTACCTAAGTATTCCTCTCCTGCTGGTTCCCTTTCATCTACGAATCAAAGTTGATTTTGTCATACACTAAGGTTATAGACTTTTGCCACTTGCTGTTTTTCGTCCCTTTTCTCCTGCTCGATATTCCTAACTGGCTTCCATTCACATAAATAAGAAGCAAGAACACACAGCATACATCATATAATCCGTTCTAAATCCTTTAGGATTACCTGCGCTTATCAGACTTCCCAATTTTTGCCATTTATATTTCCCTCCTACCCGAATCCTTTCATTCATTCCACTAGATATTCTTCCCATTTTCCTCTGTACAAAGCGCATTGTATTTGTTGCTGGTTTTCCTACCTGAATAAACAACATTGGTTTAAGTCAGAAATCGACGACAATTCTCGTCATGAGCTCTATTATCATCAAATAATGTCGTCATACGCTATTGTACTACGAGGTTGGGACATTTATGTATGTAGAAAGGAGCAAAGTCAAAGTCAATGAAATGGCTAAATTGGAAATGAAAAAAATGCAATAAGAGTAATAACAAGTGAGCCAATATCAGCGCCATTTCTGCAAAGCGCTGTTGTTGCCCATTCATTTGCTTGAGAAAATGGTTTCATTTTCTTTGTCGAGGAATGTAGGTAACTTGGGCATTAGTTCCTGTCTACCTACTACCCACGTACATACGATGTGTACACTTTACTTTTGCATTATGCACGGGGCACGTTTGTACAAGAAAGTTTGCACGTTTTTTTCTTGACATGATTATGTATTAGGGCATTGCGAGAAGCGAGCTGTATAAGAACAGCAGCGTCGGTTGAAGCACGAAAGCAATCAAACGAGCAGGATATCCTGTGCTACAGCTACACGCTACCTCCATTCTACATCACGATGGCATACATACACATTTATCTATATTTCAGCGAACTGGTAGTGGTTGTAGTACTGTTGCTATACTTTCATTTCTCCGCTTTTCCCCAGATATTTAGCCTTCACTCTCTCCATCATGTTGTAATATGAAAACAAGGCTACAGCTATTATGTACAACTTTTTATATAGTATGCTGCCTTAGCTTGGAGAAAGGTGAATTGGAAAGAGAAGCGAAGCTTCCATTTTCCCCATTTCGTTTGCTTTCTCTAAGGCACGTTGTACTACTTCCATGGTCAGGTGACTGACTTCATCAAGGTAACATTAACCAAAAGTATAGTTTATTTTTGTGCATCATATAAAGTATGTACATAAATACATGTAATATCCCTATAATTGCGAAATCTTCCGTGAAGCAAGCGCTTCTTTATAGGAATGATAGAGTATATTCTCTACTTGGTTATAGGTTTTCACTCCCACCACCACCAGCGTTGGCCCTGATTCTTTCACCGACGTCTATTAAATACCATCATCCTTGAAAGTGTTACACACGTTGTCAGTCTATATCTCTCTTGTTGTGAAGAGTGAGTCCTCTTTTCCGCTTTCCTTTCATCTTGACTGCTGTTGAAATGAAATAAACGAGGAATATAGCAAATTCTGCATGTGACAACGGATTTGGGATTTACAAAAACAGCAACAATATTATTATTAGCATAGACAAGGCCAAGAAAAGCAGGTAGAGTGGTTAGAGTGCATGCGAAAAGTAAATTGTGTGCTCCATTTTCCTGCTTCCTTCAGAGCTGGCCTTGATGAAAGGGGAAGAGTTGAAGATGGAGTTAGGAAAGTGAGAGATGGATAGAAAGGGAAAAGACAGGAGAGTCAAAGAAGATTTAACCTTCATGAAAAATAAAGCAGATAATAATAGGAGCCATTAGGAAAGATGCATATTTGATCAATACAAATACTTCCAGCATTACATAAAAAGGAGATCAAGTCCCTAATAATAAATCAATACAAGCTTTTTCCACCTTATAAAATACTCATCTCTGTTTTTATACATCAGATAAAAAAACACCGGACACCTTCCAGTCCACAAATTTCCAGTTACCAGAGGTTTACAGACACGCACGTCAATTTCATTGTCAAAACATGACACTTGTGTAAATCGAAATTCCGCAAGGTTGAGATAAAAGAACAAAAAAATGGATAAACAACTGGAGTTTACAGTTGATGATAAGAGCAATTGCGTTACACAGGTGCACAAACTTGTCCACGACAATGATGATGATGTTCATATCACTGCCTATCTCCACAATCTACAACCGCTTATCAAAAAAGTGGGTGATGGGCACGTAGGATACTAAGAATACATACATTATACATACATGTGAAAACATGTCATGTTATATAATAGTCAACTGGAAAGAGCGAGCTGGAGCGAGAGAGGTAGTAGATGGGAGAGAGGCAATAAAAGCGAGTCAAGTTCACATTGAAGAGTTTTCCAAACCACGTTTCCGCTGCACGTGAGCTCGATCAGAGTTTGGAAAGAAATATAAGCGCACACACATCCAAACAACCTTATAGCGTACATTTATACACAGCAGCGCAACGAAAATGGTTATATGATAGGATATGCTACGATACAAGTGGACAAAGACCGAGCAAGCGGCAGCGTAGACGTCATAGCAGGTGATGTAAGTGTGAGCACTACTTTTTTGTGAACTGGCGTAGGAACAACTTGCTCCTTTCCCATTTTTATCATTCAGCTTGTATGCTATACGATGATAATAATGGTGGCAGCTCTCCAGCACAGCAAAATGTAGTTGGAGCAGCAGCAACAACACTACCATCTTCCAGTCTCACTCCAGCTTTCATTGAATTTAGTAAGGAGTCGAGCTTGCAAAAGCGCTTTCATTCTCCTGCACAGCGTCTCTCTGCAAGCTACTTTCATTACCAAGAATTGGGAAATAAAGGATGAGGCAGTTGCTGCTCCTGTGTAATCCATAATACTGAATTCTGTGTGTGCACTCGTACGAGAGTGGTTGGTATTCTTGTTGCTTGTGTGAGTTGTGTGGAATGGTACTGCGTCTACAGAGGAAAATCTTTGTCAGCATTACTTTTCATAGCGCTGCTTTCACTTGAAAGGGATTAGTTTTCTCCAGTTGGCTAGTTGTACTTGAACAAAGAATTTGAGTGAGTTGGAGTTGTTGCTGTAAATGTGAAAGTGGAGAGTGCGTCCATGCAAGTAGTGTGGGTGTTTGTACATTTATATATATGGCTATAAAAGAATGATTTCATGGAACTTGTGCATATTTAATTAGAGAGAACTGTAACGAGTTTTCGCGAGGACGAAATAGTGTTTGAATTTTAAGACTGAATTTTGAAACGAGTAGGCAATACCTTTAAATAATTTGTAGAGAGATATGATATGTATGTAGTTTTGTTGATTGAGTGATTATTTTTATTTAATTGAAATGTATATTTTTTTAAATTGCAGATGCACATCTGAGGGGCCAAGTGATGGTTGCGCGAGGTCCAGATTCCCCAGCAAATAATGACGGTTGTAATCCGGGTTTGCCAGCTCCCTTACCACATGCTCCAATGATGGCAACAAATAGAGATGTTATGGGCCGTGGGCCCCAGCTTTTCCCCAATGGCACCCCAGTGCCACCACCAGTTCCATTCCCAGTTCAAGTAGCTTTTGACTTGACAAATCAAAATCAAAATGTGAAGAGGATATACCCACCTGGGTACATGAAGGGTGACCAGGGGTACAGTGGTCGCGACTCTCCAGACTACGATGACCAAGAACAAATGGATGATGATATGAGCCCACCAGCTTACCACGGTCATGGATCTGAAAGTCGCTCCAGAAGCCCATCTGCACACCAGCTCAGTGGTCTCGTTCCCCCTCATCCCAGTCTCCATGCCCCAATAATTGAAATTGGAAAACCACACACACATGGTGGGGAGCATCATCCAATGTACAACAATTTTCAGGATAATTACCGTGACAATCAGTCAAGCAATACTGACCGCAGTGGACGAAGCAGCATCTCTCCTTCAGAGAATATTCTCAATCTTAGCTTGAACGGGAACCAATCCTCATCCGACAACATGGAACATGATGAGGAGAACAATTCTGACTCTGACGAATGCCGATCTATTTCTCATGGAGTTATCCAGGACAAACAAAACTTTGGGGCTACTGGAGAACTCGAAAGTAAAGGCATGGAAGGACCTCTGCCAGGCAAATTCTACGCCAATGGCAAGAACAATCAAAATAACAATCAAAGTGGGGCTGCCAGTAACTTGCCTCACAAGTTGCGTCACAAGAGTCATTTGGGGGAAAAGGACATGCCGCCCTTTCCTTACGTTCCCCATGGTTTGAAGCAAGAGTCTCAGGTCAGCCCACCCTGCACTCCATGGGATCATGATGAGGTGACCAGCAGTGGATCTGGGAGTTCAGATGAACGAGATTCTGGAATTTCCATCAATGGAGAGGGTTCTGAGAAATACTTGTCCCAGAATAGACAACCCAGCCCACTGTCGGTATTCAAAAATCCAGTTTCTGGAGAAGCTTCAAAGGACTCAGGGTCCTCATCTCAACGCAAACGGGGCAAAAAGAGGCTCATGGAGGAATCTTTACTGGAGACGGAGAACTCCCAGCTAAAGTCGGAATTGGCACGGCTTGCCACAGAGGTTGCATGCTTAAAGACTTTTCTCTCAAAGAAGAAACCTTCTACAGGCGGCAAGGACGACGGGAATAATCAAGATGACAACTCATCCGACTCATCACGTTGAGAATTTAAGTACATGCTATAGATACAAACAAATACTAGTTTCGCAGTAATTACTACCACTATTATCATACTAAACTGTTATTATATCATTACATAAAGGAATTAAAGATCTGTCACTGTTTTCTCGTTCTTTGTTAAAAAGTAATATACATAGGTGATAGGTATGCACTCTTTTAGTAGACACTATTATCCACCTACATAGGTATGTACAGCACTTAATTTATTTCAGGGGTAGAGTTTTCAACTGTATAACCAGTGTAGATTTCCAGCTATACACGCATTCTAAAACTCGTCATCACTCTTCGTATGGCTACACTCAAACAAAAGCATTGGCACATTCCATTGCTTCAATCTCTACTTTGATGGGGAAAGGAAAGCCTCAATGCGTTAGGTTAGGTTAGCCGGGATCACTGAAGTTACATTTTCTTCAGCACGTTTGAAATAGTGACTACTCACGTAGATTACAAGCTAATGAAAAATGGTTAGGAAATGAGAATACATACATATAGCATGTAGATTTAATCAATTTATATAAGGCACGGGACTTTTTTTTGTGAAGAATCAATTTTTCACCACTTTTCGTTCATCGATAAAAATTTCCTGATGCCAAAACAAAAAAATGACTCTGACATTGAAATGGGTCACCTGAATTTCATACGTTCCCAATTAAATGAAATATAAGTAGATATATAATACTTCTTATGAAACGTACATGTTATAAAATGTGGTGACCTAACTTTTACCTGCTTAGCTAATAGAATTGGATATACATTCATACACTGTAAATAATCATGGTATACAGTCTAGAATTATTTATTGTAAGGAATCAATAATGTCGATATTACGACACCATAAGAGAATGCTCTGTTGTGTTTTATAAATTGGAATGAAAGGCGATAGAAAACATATTGGTGGGAGTGAATGGTGTTCATTATACAAGAACATGTATATAGTGTATCCATATCTCTGTTATTTATTTATTTTGTAAGCGTAAATGAAAAAAATGATCTGTAAGCGTAAGACATATATTATAGTTACTTTATAGTCAGATAGAAAATACCAATGTATAAAATCGTCACACAAGGTTTTTTCTTACTCGCGTGTACATACCTACTTGGTTTAGAATAGGTGATATTTCTACTGTTTCAAAGTGTGAAAAACAATTGTGATGAAACAAAAAATTACGTGGCAGTCGAGAAAAGCACTTTTATTGTCGATAGGAGCGATGTACATATTTAGATAAAAATATCATATCGTCATTATAAAATAATTTAGTCTTCTCATTTATTTAGCGTCTGAGGAATATACTTTCCAGCGTCCCTCTCGAAAATACAGGAATAGTTAATTTGTATAAAAGAAATGAACCGTACACGATTTCATGGTTTCCAATTGATTTATTTTTTAGTTAGCTTAATATTGAATATAATGGATTTAAATGTAAAATGATGATTCCTACGTTTATACACGCAAAATATTATGATACAGTTTCCGCTCGATTATATTCAGGACTCGCTTAACCCGTAGCTTGTCAGGCTTACTATTATTCTTAATATTATTAGTACTAATTGGTCGTATCATAAAATATCAATTATTTAATTCATATACATGATGATACACTATACACTATTTTTGCGTACTGAAAAAATCATGTCTTGCTGTTATTATTTATTCTAAAAAATCCTTTTGTCGTCGTCACCATAAATTCCTAAAAAAATATTTCATATATACGTATTGTACATTATATATCGATAGAATATATTATTATTATATATTTATAGTCCTTGTATAAAATATTATCATTATTTTTTTCTAGTTTTAAGATTCTAGATTTAAGTACCTACTTAACTTTGTTTTTTTCCCTTTGCGAAGGTAGGTTATATTTTCACCAATAATATAAATATAACATAACTGAAATAGTTATAGTTTTTTCTTGTTTTTTTAGTATAAAATGTTTGACTGTATTTAAAAACTGAATACCCATCCTGTACATATAACTTATTTTACATCGCTAGGTGCAGTAAGTACTCTCCTACTCAGTTTCATACTGTTCGTATTTTTCATAGGAATTAATTTATTATATGATTAAACAAAGCGAAAATATATAAGTCCTCGCTCTACAGCTACACGTTATATAGTAATAAGAAATAAATGTCTATATGAATAGCTATACATATTATAAGTAATGTAAATTGTTGTGATGATACGGTGCTCTACGTATGTAGGTAATCACGAAGTAATAATAAAATAATAATATAATTTCCTTTGATTTGGCATTGTTACTAAAAATATGTGCTACATGATAATATGAATATATATATGAATGATCTTCAAACAATGTCACTTCGGAAAAATGTGTCTGTTTTAACAATGTACGACAAAAAAAATTTATTGTTTTTTGGAACTATATATTTATGATAAGGTAATGTATGTTATTATTATTATTACTTATCTACCAACTTTTGGGAATGTTTGTACCTGCTGCTGCTGTGAGATCAGATATTTCCATCCAACACAAAAAGAAGAGATATAAAGAAAATCCGGATGATACTTGTCCAATAATACTGACGTTGATAAGATACTATATAATTATATAAGAGTAATAATAATAATAATCATTATCATCATTAATTATTATTATATATACATATATATACATATGTTTATCATTATATAAACATGACTACTAATTGTGTACCACTATTATTTTTTGAAAGAAAAATTACACGTCTTAAGTTTCACACCGAAATGTAGTAACTTTGTTTCATTTACTATAAAAAATACATTGCCTAGATTTAAATATATACGAAAGAGAAAAAATTACAGATCGCTATATAAATTATTAAAGTATATACATACATATATATAAATAATAGAACTTAATAAGGACTTGACCTGTGACTAGCGGAATGTGATTTTTTGCTTGTTAATTAGCAAAATGGAATTTATAAGGAAAAGAGCTCAGCAGCGATGTAGTTTGTCTTATCAGAATTTTAACAATGATTGATATTTACAGAGAGAATGAAACTTCACTGCACACTGCAATCATAATCATACTATAAATATATCGCGACGAATATTTACTGTAATATCAGGCAAAACTATGGTAGCTATTATACTTTTACAAAAAACCGGTAATAAAAATTTTAAGCCAATTAGGGTATTAATTTGTAGAGAGAGAAAGAAAGAGGAAAATTATCGAATTATCACAAAATTGAAATTGAACAGGGTCATAAACAAGGAGCATTAATAAGAAATATGTAAAAAAACGCATTAGAGTTATATTATTTGCTCAGAGGCAAAACATGCTGAATCCCTTTGCATTTGGCAAAATAAAAAATTCCAAATATTCGTGCACAGTGAAAGTTTTTTCGTATATATACTTCTCATTAAAACAGTTACTAGAGAGAGTGTAGGTCTCAGCACAGAGTGTGAAATATCTGGAGAAATGTGGACATCATTTTTAAGCGAATGTTACAGGTTATTTGAATTACAGAGGTACTTTATGTCTCCTGATACTACAATTATTATTATACTTTTGGCACAAAAAATACCTTTTTTTGTCCGACTCTTTTTTTGCTACAATGAACAGATCACTCTGAAAAAATATATGCCTCTCGGTTTCAGTCTTCTCAGATGTACAGTTTGTCAAGACAATATAGTTGAGTAGTTTGTCTTCTTTTACCCTACCTTAAATATTAATTAAAAAATTAAATGTCTTTTGTGAAGTACATACAATTAATGCTATTAATCATATAAAAAATACGAGCGTACCGTGTAGAAATGTAAGATTGCAACTATTTAATTTATTTTGTTTCCACATAATGATGATAATGATTTTTGTTAGTTTTCACCATGTACAATTTATATAACTAATAGGATTTCTGGTTACTATAATTGTAATTAATTATTATTAATATTATATATGTTGAGATCTTACAAATATTTTACATTTCCATTCTTTAGTTTTACTCTCATTTTTTTCATTCATTTTAATTATGAAAGGTACATGTAACCATTTACTTAGTAACTTGAAACCTATTTTTTAAAAAAAGATTCATTATACTTCTTGCTTTATTTTTTATTTCATTTACTATATACTCTCTTCCAATCATTGCTAAACATGCTTTCTTTCTCAACTTGTTTTCTGTTGTTAGATTTCTTCAATTTTAGTTTTCTTTCTTTCTGATTTAAACAAGCCCTTGACTACAAATCTTAAAAAAAAAGATAGTTTCAGAACATCTGGTAAATGACAAATCGCGTAAATTATTTTTTAAATGACTGTCTGATCTGGAAAAGTGAGGCACAAATAATGATTGGGAAAAAACCTGTATGAAAATGTTACTGTTGACTTAAAAAAAACTATATTACTCTCACGGAAAGCAACTAACTGGGTACGAAATAGAAATTACTTTTTTAAAAGTATCACTCATATATATGTACTGTAAAATATATATAAAAAACTGTAATTGCATCTCGGACACTCGACTTGATAGCTCTTATGATGTTCTTGGTGTCACTTCAACCTGATTAGAGTTACTGAAACAATCATGCTGACATGAATCGACAACCTTGTACGACAAAGAAATATATAAAAATACATAAAAAAAATCCCTTGACCAATATTCTGTAAATGAAAGTAAAGGAATAAAAAAATATTCGAAAATTGAGAGTTTCTTGCTCTTTCTGTACAAAACCCGTACTGTCTTGACTGGACTGTGTTTTTTGTCACAGTTTTTTGTGTAACTTTTATCATAGAATTTACTATATTGTTGTTATACAGCGCTACTGATACTAATTCCGTTAGGATGGTATAAAACTTATTATACGTACCTAAGATATATACATGTTCGAAAGAAATAGAAGATACAACTCACCAGCTACAAAAGAATCTATATATGCTAAAATGTATCGAAAACGACGCGTATTGTAATTGTACCTCAAATAGTCCTAGCGGAAGTGTTATGTCTATTACTGTAATCTTATCCTTATTATTGTTGTGGCTAATAAACATAATCGTGTCATTAAAATAATTGAGCAGCTCCAGTCTACTTTTATTCTTAACGCATCATCATCATCAATATTAATTTTTGTGCTTTTCACCTTGTCTTAATAAAAAGAATTGCTGAAAGTTAAAACGAAAAGCTGTAGCATTTTATCATAAAACTGGCAATTGGAACATTCCTTCATATACATGATCTCGGGTCATAAGTTGGGCCAACGCATTGATATTTGGCATGCATGCAAGAAGTATGAAATCAAGGGGCTGGAGCCATGACGAATACGGAATTTCCGCCCATTCATCCCCTCTTAGTTTAATTTAATTTTGATTGCAAACCTTGTTTTGAAACCAACGATTTAAAAAACATTTTTTTCTGGATAATTCCGAGCTACCGTATACTGAAGGAAAGAAGTTTATCAAATTAGTCAGGTTTATTTATCCCCAGACGACACGACAATCAGTTGTAAATTTCTATTATTCGAATGGCGATCAAGGGTCTCTCAGTCTCAGAAATCGACTCACAGTCTGGCAGAGATATAAGAGAAGAGGAAGGAGAAAAGTAAAAACGGTTGTTTTTCCTTGGTGTTTCCTTTTGCAGTTGTATAAAAGTTAAACAGAGGGCCGTTGTACATTACAATTGCAATAAAATTACATTAACTTAGAAAAAAAATGCCCAAAGAGTGTGGAAGGAGATGTTCATTTGGTGGAGAGAGAGATCAGTATTAGAGAGCAATAGTAATATTACCCAGAATCAGATTCTAATTACAAACTTCTGAGCATTTTCCCCAATCTGGGTTAAAATTTAAAGTTAACGTGAGTTAACTGATTGGTTTAACTGTTTTAAGTGCGGTTGTATCCGTTAATTAGCTGAAACAGGAATTTACGTACCTTGGGACAAGGATGTACAAGACATAAGTGGGGAAAGGAGTAGTTGTAATAAAATGAAATCCTTCCTTCTTATTAGTAATTGTGTTCAACGGAACATTTCCAGTTGCATTTTGAGGTGGATGGAAAGCAATTTCTGATTTCACCGCAAGAAGTCGAACTTTCGATATTAATCAACGCCAGGATTATTCTGGAAACAATGTGCAATGCACTTGAACGAAACTTGATTTTCTGTAATAGCTCATTCTTATTTATAATTTATTATCGCCCAGATCTATAACATATTTCATACTGCGCATGTTTTCACTGTGATTCAAATCGTGTCTGTGTTCACCATTCCATTAAAAATCGCGTTGGTTCTCATTGTTGTCACTGTTAACCAACTCTAATCATCGTTAATCGAATAGTAGTCAATGAACAAAGAACATCCAATGACACTACTACTGCCATCTAAGTAAAATATGTGTTAGTATCGTCGTAAGAAACCATGATAGTGCTACTAACACACTACTTTTCCTTATAGATGGATGTGCTGTGCTTCGTGATAAAAACTATGTACTTTCAGTACGGCCTCTTCTTACTCTCATAACGACTTCGTAATATTTGGGCCTACTTCTGCTCTTCTTTGAACTTTATAGTTTCCAATATAATAGTTTTTTCAGTAACATTCAACGCGCACTATCTTGTATATATATGGCCAAAATGAAATATGAAACGTCTTGACGTTGTAACTATTATGCCCTGCATTTACTAAATAGTATGTTCCATAGATGATATTTTAAAATGAAACCAATTTAAAATAAATATCCTAGGAATAATTTTCAAGAATACTATCTTGTAACATCTGCTTGATTTCTTCAAAAGAAATAACCACTGACATAATATATAAATGAAAAATCCCTGCAACTTTTGCCAAGTGAATACCTGATTGAAATGTAATTAACACACTTAATGCATATTCTTCTAAATATGTGGACTGAATAAGGTTATGAAAGATAAAGAATATCATTATGAGACATCAACGCAGTAAAGTTTTAAAACTATGCATAGGTATCGATATTTTAAATAGTTTGATAATAAATGAAAATATAAATGCTTAATGCATCTACACAGTCCTAAATTTGTGGAATTGGCGCACCTTCTAAGTCTAGTCGAAAGTCGTAATCTCGTCACCAAGCTAGTAGAAATAGACGCGTTCGTACATATATGTACGTTGAAATTACATGGCGTTACTTGCCGTAAAAAAGTTGAAAAAGATTTTCTCCCGACATCAACTCTAAAACATAACCAAAAAAGGAATTTTGTGATGTTCAATTTGACGATAACGATTATGATGATGGCATGACGAAGAAGTTTTATTACATGCGATCCCATCAAAAAATGCGGATTTAGCATACCAGTTACTTTTTACGAAGATTAAGATTCCTACAGGTGAGGATGACGCTACGAGAGCATACACAGGTTCCCATGCGCTAAATAAACAGGGCAACGTTTACGCTATGTTCAATCTCACCCCAGAAGACACACAAAATAAGCAAATTAGAGAGCAGTTTCTTTCATAAACTGGACAATTAAGAGTTGATTAGAGGTCCAACTGGTTTTAATTTGATTGCAATATTCTTCCTTTAAAAATCAAAGGCTTTTTTCCAGAAAGTATTGCTGAATGTCAGCATGTTGGTAGGAATATGAACCCTTTACGGAACATCTGCAATATTGAGCATGAAAATAGTATGTATGTAAGGATTCTCAATAAAAGAATTCCAACATTGACACTGTTCAGGGTTCAGGTAGCATCATGCATAAATTTGCCCATTCGTAACATATCCTCTCCAAGTCAGCATATTTCTGTCCCCGATTTCAGTTTCAAAAATATGCAGCGTCCAACGTTTAGTGGATTCCAGACACTTCATACAAGCAGTTTACCTCCCGTGGTTCATTGGATTATGATGGTAATAACCAGCACCCACTGAAGAAACATGGTAATAATATTCGTTAAATGCGTCATTTGTTTGGGATTTGTTTCCCCCCTGATGATTCTTCATGTTGGAGGCCCAACTCACTTCAAAGATCCAAGATCAGCAGAAAGTATCAGCTAATGTGCATTTTTCCCCTCTTCTCTTGCCTGCGTGCAGATTCATTATGGAGTCTTCCTCTCCTCCTTCGGGCTTGGTAACGGTTGAGCTTGTTTTGAACGATGAGGATTCAACTGCATTTATAAACTGTATTCAATATGTAAGAACAAACATAATATTTACGTGTGGAGAACTCCACATCAATTCATTAAAAATATTGTCATTTCCATTTCCCATAACCAAAAAATGTGACAACCAAAAGCATATTTAAATATTTTCACGTGGAGTTTTAAAAGTTTTCGTAATGATAGAAAATCATAAAATTCCTCAATCCTGTCCCAATTTAATGTCTGTTTTATTGTGCAGTTGATGATAGAGATATGTACTTGATTTATTTGAATATATAGCTTTTTATCGTCTAGTGTCTGATTGATTCAGTAATTAAACAATGCAATAATAATAAAAATACTCTAAAGTATATACGTATTGGCCATCGGCTAACGGTGGATACCTTTACAAAATCATAGGAACACATCTCATTGGCTCAGTGGCGTAGCCAGAGCTTTGGTCAGGAGGGTTAAGATTTCGGCACTTACCCTTAACATCAAAGGAAATGAAACTGAAATTGTGCATTCAGTAATATTATCGCTTTGCAGATTTTTTTCTAACGAGCGCTATTAGTGTATATATCGCTTTCAAATTTATAAGAATTTTGCAGATTTTCATTTTTGATTATAATTTAGAGGAATTCGCAACTTTATCAAGCAGTTTTTTAGGAATATTTTGAACTGTTTTGAGTGGACAGTTTCTAACAATTAATCTCCCAGGGAGAGAGGGAATTCCTCCTTACCCTTCCTTGCTACGCAAATAGAATCACTTGATATTTTACCATCAGTGTTTTACTGGAGAGAGAGATGCTATTGAGCGGCTTACGCATAAAAAGCATATAAGAATAAGAATATAACATTATGTATCTGTAAAAATACAAAGTCCCTGAGTCCCTGGAGAAGTACACATGTCCGTGCCTAATACTTGTTTCAAGTGCACCCTCATCTGTTACATGTGAGGAAGCTGAAACAACTTTTCTTCCTTTTCAGGCTTCCCAAGCGCATACCAAAGAGCAAGAAGCGAATAACCCGTATAAATGTGTGCTGGGTGCAGTTGAAAGAGGAATGAGTTTCAATCTCATTTGTATTACAACTACGATGGGGTTCCACGCACACACACAGCAGCATCAACAACAACAAAAAGCCAAAGTGAGACAAGGGTACTTCCTTCAAGCTTGTTAGACAACATTAATCGTTGACCACCCAGCGAGACTGTCATTTTCGGTGAAAAGGGCCTAACACCAAAGATACGAATATAAACACGGACGTTAATTGTACATAAAGCATTGGGAGAAGAGTCGCACAGGTTTTTAAAATGGTTTCTTGCTCCTTGGGTATGCACATAAGTAACTCGTATTACTGGCCAAGGAGGTGAAAAGGCAAAAGGTAATAATGATCACCATTACTCTGTTCATTATAGTAAACATTGATGATGTGAATAGGAACACAAAATTTGTAAGGATGCATATAATATGCATATAAGTCTTTTTGGGGTACACTTTTGGGATAGGTGAATATTATATATAGGTAATATTTACATTTTCTCTGTATGCCTCCTAAGTTAGGACACTGTGTGCGTAAAAGGTTAGTTACAATGTACAGTTTATGACGAAGAAAATGACTTTTAAAAAACTGATTTTATTTTATTTTATGCTTCTTCAAAGATGCAAAGATGAAGCACAGAATTCCTTTTTTCCCTACGACCGACATACAGTTGAAGCGGATTGACTTGACTGAACACTTCTGTAAGCGTTCCTTGCTACTACTACTACTACTGGTTGTTCGGTTCAAAGTTTTCTGGTTTCTCAAAGATGAGTACTTCTCAACCTTTTATAGCCCTCTTCGTGTTTTCCTTACTGAACAAACTGATTGTGAGGACGATTGACGAATCATGTGAAGAAATTTGGTTTGACCATAATATTAAGTACACCATTTTACGTCCTTCCGACCAGCTTTAAAAACTGGATGGGCTACGTTTTACGCAAGATGCATTTTTTTATTATTTTGTGCATGTTGCTATGTATTTACTGTATTCCAACAAAACTGTTTGTCAAATCTTGTTGCTCCGTGTGTGTAGTAGATGCATGAGTAATTTAGCTGAGAGGATGATGACACCCGTAAATTTAAGTTTTTCAGACTGCTTCTTTCTGCTTTCTTCAACCAATTCCTACATTTATTGTAATTTTACAACTAAAATAACACCCATGCTACGTACGCTATACGGCAGCAGTACACAACTTATAGCGCCCAGGGTAAACACCTTGCCTGTGGGATTCTATAAAATATGTTATTATTATGTCCTCGGTTACGCTTGTGTTGTTGCTCATGCTAAATTATCATTGTGGAGATGCATGCACTTTGTAGCTTCCTATTATCTCAAAACGCAATTTCTCTATAGACAAAAAACTTTCTTTCCAGGATAGTTTAACATGCTTGTAAAATCTTGAAACGTGTACGAGCATATAAAATTCTCTCTAAAATCATCTTTTATCTTCTCAAAAAGACTTCTTTCGGTCATCTTTAAATATTAGCTTGAGCTTACATAGTGTGTGCACATGTTATGTATTTGGGTTTCATATTTATGATTAGGTATATACCTCCACTTTTTACTAGGTACACTTTCAGCAAACGTGTATAGATTATGTTTATTTTCCTATATAAAATGTAATAAACCATGCTATCAAAACTAATCTAACATTTTACCCTTTTATGAGGCATATACTTGTCAAACTCACTGAAGAAGTGAGATTCGGATTAGTGGCTGCTTGTAAAATTTTAGTTCTTGTTCCTCTTACAACTTGGCACTCATCCGATCAACCGACCACGACCAGTACCACTGACGGCAGTAGTTTTGATGTTTTGCTATTTCAAGATATAGTTTTCAGCTCTATAATACTCTTAGCCTTGTTGAATATAAGAATCCAGTTGATGTTTCTGGCAGTGTTTCTGCATTTCTTCACATTCGATAGCGAAATTCATCTCATCCCTCTCTCGTGTTAATTACATGGCATAATCTATAAAAAAGAAAATGAGAGAGTGCCGCCTTGATATTATTATGTCTTTTATGCAAATTTCCTGTGGAGATATCTTGATTTAGTCGTCTGAAGGTGAAATCTCATCAACCTTTACCTAGAACAACGTTTATCGAAACCGCGTCATCATATTACTTATATATGTACTTCTCACGTACCAATTTTATGCCAGTGTTCTGCCAGGAACGAGGTAAAACACTAATTCTCTCCAGGCCAGGCAAGTATTAAAATTCCGGCCTTGTAATTCATACAGTAGGAGCAGTTTCAGAAATCTGGCGAATTACTAAACTAAAAGGATTTATTACGGCGCAATTTTGCAGGAAGGGACTGGTTACAGATACGAAATAAACAAATGACATGATATCGTAAGTCTGGGATCGTATACTAAATCTGGTGGGATTCTCCTATAAAGAATCTTTGAATTTGAATTAATTATTTATTTATAGAGTAATTCATTTTACTTAAAACCACGGTCATTAAAAAGACATGCAAGTCTTACAGAACAACCATGAAGGGAATAGGAAATTGTTTAATTAGATGCCATGTGCATACTGCAAGCAAACTTAAAGTTAAAACCATTTTCAGAGTGATACTTTCAACATTCAGTAAATTTGCATTAAATACTGGCATTGTATGAATTCTTTATACTTCTTCTTCGAGCTGATGCATCTTTATTTTTGTAGTACATGCATCCATTTTTATAGGCAATTTAGTTACCAGCAGAAGTCGAGTGACGTTTTTGGAACAAGAGCATTACTCCCATGAATTGTTAACCTTATGCATTTACTTAATGTATCGCTTTTCCTAGACTTTCCAAGAAATAGGATTCAAGGAAATGCTCAACTCTTCCCATTATGTATTTGCATTCTTATTTGTCGCAGCAAAATCCGGTGCTCAAAGATGTCTCCAAACCGTGATTTATTTTGAAAAGTGTCGAACGAGTGACTTTTGGTACATATTATGCATAAATACAAGTCTTACTAAATTGAGAGATCCGTACATTTCCTTACTTTCGCTTGAGTGGTAAAAGGAGTGGGATCAATAAAAAGGAAAACAAAGAGAAGTTACATTATGGCAAATGAAAATTTACTGTTGATTTTATCATAGTACAATTGCTCCAACTGTCCAACAGAAAGAGAGAGAGAGAAAGTCGATGTCAAATCAAGAAATATTTATGATTGGAAATTGCTGTAGCTTTGCTTTTTTCCGGATCAAAAGACTTTCTTTCACATTTCAAGAAAAAGCTCAATATAAGCACACATGCATGATGTAGTATTCCTCCAACAATCATTTTAGTTATCGCTTTTCCCCTTTGCGTCTTCATCGATGTGGTATGCAAGCAGCTTATAGAGAGAAATTCCTCCTCCGGAAGAAAAAGCAGAATCAGGACAAACATCAAATGAAAAGGTGAAGTTTTGTGTTTACGTGTGTGTACACACGTTTGTACATACGCACAATTCCATTGTCTTATACATGTTTTTTTATCTATTTTTCTGTATACAGTGCAGTCGTCGATATTTATCAGGGAGAGCCCAAGTGTCACATTGATTTTTAAAAAGATTTGTTCAGGCATCCATAAATGCTCGTTTTGTGCTTCCCCTTCTCCTCCTCCTCTTCAAGTTCCCAGAAAATGTGTATCTATCAAACAACCTTATCGCAATCGTATTAAAGTCGTTTAAGCCATATACAAAGTTTGTTGAACAGACTGGCAAAATAAAAAAAATAAA
Organism: Coecobrya sp. COE2; assembly: GCA_027743765.1. Lineage (NCBI taxonomy): Eukaryota > Metazoa > Arthropoda > Collembola > Entomobryomorpha > Entomobryidae > Coecobrya > Coecobrya sp. COE2. Next base: position 48,758 of record JAHZMV010006500.1, read on the forward strand.
GGATTTTTTTTGCCCAGCCAGAGAAAGAGAGGAAGGATTTTTCGAACAATAGTGATGGTTATGTGGTTGAATGAAAAGAAAAGCTGAGTGTTCAAGCAAAACACAACTTCTAGTGACAGCATTACATTATATATAGATTACAAATGCTTAAATAGAGTGTATTGCAAGTTTTCGAATATTACATGTATCCGTAATATATATTATAAATGTAGGTGTGTATAGAACAGAGAAGTATTTAATATGTACACACCGCCTTTCATATGGAAAGACAGTATTTTTTGGCATTTCTTTCACTTGATATATGTCTACGCTTACACTGTCATTTGACAGGGTCGTACAGTTTCAAAGTTGTATTAGCGGAGATCATGGAAACTTAACGACCCGGACAACAGAAAAGTGTCGTGAAATTTGAAATTTCCCAGTTTGATGTGCCTAATATTACCCCCATCAACTATAGAAGAAAGAAAACATGACGGTAATAAAAGTGGAATGCTTGCCTTAAGTACTCCTGAACTTGTCAGAAAGTGCACTATTGTCTACTAAGCTTATCTACAACAGATACTGTCTGTCTAGCTATTTCCTGCCGACGACGTTAGAAGAGACGAATAGAAAGACAAGAGGTATACGTAACACACATGCCAACTTGTTATCCTTCTTTCATGGTGTCCTTTCTGTCTCTCATTATCGTCTGTACTACACACAGTTAAGTATGACGTGGCTGTTGACTGATAAGTCTTACCCTCATCTTGTTCCATTTTAAGCAAAGTTAGTAGAAAAGGAGAAAGCAGTGTCTAAAGTCTATGTAAAGTTATGTGTACTTGGAGACAAAAGGAAAACAAAGAGAGTCAGCCAACCCACACATTTTCCCAACTTTTTCAAAATGCTCCCCTATCTCTCTCGGCTGCTGCTTTAAGTTTTGCATTTGAATGTACCTACAGTTTTGTAAGTGTACTTCCTTGTCATTTCTCAATAGAGAACCGAAAAGTGAACCACCATTCATGATACTACTAGATGAAGTATGGCACTTTTCCGCCACAAAACGTCATTGAGACTTCTTAGCACAGAGAAGCACTTGAAAAGTTAAGCGTGATGTAAGATGCAGTCAACAGCAGTAGTGCTAGCGGTAAATATTGTAGTAGGTAGTAAAAATGTGTTGTGCCCTTGTTGTTTTCCTTGTGTAACTTGAAGCCACTAGAATGGTGATAGTGGTAAATTCAACGGTGGCGGCGGTGACGACGACGACGACGATCACTTCCTTCCTTTTCCTTCCCCCTCATTTCCATATGTATGAAGGGAAGGAACATTTTGCGAGTCAAATCAGGAGGAATTTATTGGGCATCACATTTCCAGGACAGGGAAGAAGTGGCTGTTTTTTTCCTCTTTGGAAAAGAGGGCCTCTGTTTTCGAGAGCTAACATTGTCTGCTTTCCCCTCAGCAGTGATATGATAACAAACTGACACCACCAACGGCTACAAAATATGAATCATGATTGGTCGTTCAGAGCAATATTCACTGAAAATTGTGCTTTTCCCGTGCATTCTACACCATGCGTGCATCTTTTTGGGTAATGCAGTGGGGTCCCTAACATGGTTTCTTATTACTTGCGACTGCTTTTAACAAGCAAAATTATGGCCTAGCATTGAGTTTTAGGTACCTGAGGAAAACCTAAAAAATTAGCAGACTACTTTTTCCGAGTCTGGGGATGACTTCATGAATGATGTATGCTTCTTTATTACGAAGGCAACAGATAAAAAGGAAATCTGTAAGTTTTCTTAGAAGACCTAAAACGAAGGTTACCCTCCTGTGAATACCAAAGTATATTTCAGATTTGAGGCCGCTGTCAAAACGCATTATGATATTATGGTAATGGTAAATGCAATAAAGTTATTGGTATCTCTTTCAAGAGGAGAAGAGTTAATCTTTTGGCTTTGATGAAAAACTCCGACAAGTGCATGGAAGTAAAGTACTAGCAGTGGTGGTAGCAAATGACTGAGCACAAAGCAGTATAATTTTGGCTGGGTTGGTTTAGCTGTCCAGTGCAAAGTTCCAAATTGAATGACAGAAAATGAATGATGAGTATTAATATTTTTATTGTTATGGGTGAGCATCTGGTGGGTGGCGGGCAACGGGGAAGCTGCATCTCTGTGATTCCACTGAAAAAAGCAAAGGTTTGATGTAAAATAATAATCGGGACATTGAGCGACTCTCCACATTTTGTTCTCATCATTTTCATCCTCATCACCGCCACTCCAAAATTTCCTGTTAGCAGAGAGGAAAGTGATCTCGCTCTGTACTTTTGGAGTATTTTGATCCTAAAATCCATGCCACAACAGTCACGCGGATTAACTGAAGGCATTATAGCTGAAACGTAAAACTTGAGTGAACATGATGAAGCACGCGCTTATTGCTCTTTCCTTTCCCTATTCTCTTACAACATCATCATTATCATCACAGCAATCACCATCTCTCTAGAGCAGCAGATTGTGATTGTGTGTTATAACAGTAACAATAATATGCACTACATAATAATTCCACTTAAATATATAAAATGCATTGGTTAAGCTAGAGAAAGATAGAGAGAGACAGAGAGAGAGAGAGAGAGTTAACTGAAATGAAATGCATTTTACTTATGCAAACCGCAATTCAAGTAACTTTTCCGTTAGACCAACACTGCACTCGTTAGACCACCTCTTGTTCTTCATTTGTTTGTCCACAGAATGGAATATGGTGGAGTGCATAGAAAGAGAGAGAAGTATTGTCATCATCATGTTTTTTCCCAGATATAGAGCTTTACCACCACGAAAACTTTCATTTAAACACCCTTTGCATAAATATTACAGAAGAAATGAAGGAAAATGCCGCTTTTGCATTTTGTTTAGAATGTTATATGATATCTAGCTAAATATTACCACATTTGGCTGATATCCGAGCGAGAGTGGGAGACTGTATGTCATTCTATTATGGTGGCATTGCATTCGAGGGTGGAAAAAAGAGATTTGAGTGAGCGAACGAGCGAGCTAGTTTTGCTGGCGTTGTTGTTCAGCTTCAACTTTTTATTTCAAAAAAAGACTACTACTTCAACTACTGCTTCTACTACTGCCGACTACTGAATCCTTGTTAAAGTGAGCCCATATTCCTGCTAGATTCACTTTCCGCCTTTGAGAGAAATAACAGAGAGAAGAGGAGACAGAGCGGAGGAAGCATGTTGCATGCTTACTTGCTCGCTGTGTGATAGTTGATGTGAGTCTTGATCCTTTCTTTTTGCTCTGTTGCACTCTAACCGACTCACATCATGCGGTCGTTTCCATATGCACATATATAAGAAATCTATGTAATATTATATATATGTTTGCTCACATCTCCTGTTTTCCTATTCCTGTGTACCTAACTTACTGGATGTGTGTTTAATAAGCATCATCGGTGATCGTTACATTCAAAATTTCTTGCCATCATCATCAAAATGTAGCTTACACATTCACCAGAATGAGGATATATTTTGTATAGAGTAAGGCCATACAATCAAATATTTACGATATGAAATGAATAGTTTTGGTTTGGAGAAGGAGACCAAAACGCATTTTATCACATTTCCACTTAAATCGCAGTCGGACTTAGAGCAATATCAACAAGGCAATCCGATTCTACTACTATATAGCATTTACTTGAATAGAGCATTGTATTTATTTAATAACGTTGTTGACCACTTCTCTTGGCATTCCAATCTGATGATTTCTGTATTTATTTGCAGTAATAATATCTACTACACAGATTCTTCTTTTCCAGTCACTCAAACTGGTGAGTTGAACGTGGGAATAAATGTGATCATACACAAGACTTTAGTGACGGCTGTCTCTAAATGTTTGGGTATTATCTTGTGATGCATGCCATTACAATGTTCGGGACTACAATGCATTATATCCGTTTTTTGACAAAAATCTTCTTGGAATAAAACTTTTTCCATGCCAAAATAATTCTCCATGGGTGCTGCTGGTAATGTTCAGGGTACAACATGCTGCTCTGCTGTTGCTTCTTCTTGGTTGGTTGTTTTGTACATGTATTTTATTATATCCCTTCAACAAACGGGAAAATGCATTTTCTTACAGAGCGAATAACCACAAGAGAAAGAGACAGAGAAAAGGGGATGGGAGGTTAGCAAAATTTAATAAATATATAATAATATGGGATTTGTAGTATTTTGGTTGAGAAAGTAAGAGAAGCCAAAGAAAACTTTTCCTATTTAGTTTGCAGAGCCTCTGACTACCCCTTATTGCTTATGTATAATAAATATCAAGTAGTTGTATAAGAACGAAATGGACTTTTTCCCAATTTTATACAAAAAAATTATAATGCAGTTGAGCAAAGTGTTTGCTGTAATCGGTTTTATTCATTACTGGCCCTCTGCTACCACCAAAATAAAAGTTGGAATATAATATGCATAATGAACAAGTACATTATGTATAATGAATTGAGAAGTGGAGATTTTTATTAGTTTCCGCCTGACAAAATGAAGGAAGTTTTTCCAAAAGCTTAGTGACAGTTCACTATAAAGTTTGTTGCAATCACAATGTACTGTCAGTGCATCTGCAAGATTACTTAGTTCATAAAAATAAATCTTCCCTTAATACTGGGGACTCTTGTCACTAACTTCAATGCATGCAAAAAATATGTAGTATTGTTGCTATCAAGACTCTTTTCGTTTGATGGAAAGTATGGAATTCATTTTCCAGAGCTTGTTTGATTGACTATATGCCCAATTACAATGAAGGGAAATGCCAACGAGGGTTTGCAATTTTGAAATATTTTCTAGAATCGAGTTTGTACTCTCATGTTAATAGGTTGAGCAAGTTATCAGGAGATGGATGAGCGGACATGAATCGTTCAAATATTGATAAGTTAAAATAAGACATTAACTAAATGTTTATGTAACGATGAAAACAATATTTGAAAGAATTGTTGAGGAAGTTAAAATCTTGAAATTCAATGGAAAGTTGAAACAGTTTCAAGCAATTGAATTCCAAGATGTATTAATAAAATTGTCTAGGATCATCTTTATTTTATTGCAATATGGCGTTCATATAAGCTGGTAATATGATAATTCCTTATACGTTATAACTATAAATCACCAAAATATTTATGCTGTAGTCTGCGTATCTCTTCGGTGGTGAATGATACACTTCCAAGCAAGGGAAAAATACAATAGCCAATATATTAATGGAGATAACAATATTATATTATTTGTCTACGTTCCATAAAAGCTCACTATAGTAGAGAGGAATTCATTCAAGTACGCTATGTACACTTCCCCTTCAGAACAACTAATATGAGTCAAGTTGATTCACTTTAATGTTACAAGTAAGTTAGCTTAACTAATGATAGTAATATTTAGCATTTTACAACATTCAATGTTACAAGTTATATAGGTCATTTCATTAGTTAGTGGTATCCATAAGCATTGTAAGATCCTCTAAGCTTTTTATGCCAGCTGCCTTTTCCCTTATGAACGCCAACAGATCCCTTTCCGCCTTCATTTCCAGCTTATTTGCCAAAAATGCTAATTGCTTTGCATTTCCAATGGTGCAAATACTTCCCAAAACTTGATCAAGAAAATCGACAAGGAGACCCAGTTCATATTTATGAGCAGCGTAGGGTAGCTCCAGAATCACCTCAGAGCTGTTCCAGTCTTCGTGAAGCGTTCCAGTCATAATGTAACGAAGCAAAACGGTTAGAGTTTTAGCAGCGAGATCGTCAATACGAACCACACCAGTTTTAGCTTCCTTCATTCCAGATTGGAACATGCGTTGAAAGACAGGGCTCCTCACTACAAAATTTTTGAAGGATAAAATGCGTTACAAAAATAGTCCATTTTTCATTTACAAGCTTATAACACAAGAGCAGAGTATGTATTTATATGAATATGAACCTGAGAGGATTCCCCTGTTTACTGGAAACTCTACATTTTCTATTGAGATGAGTTTAGTAACGGAATCAACATTGCAACCCGTGGCTGCCCCGGTTTGACCAAGGTCCTTAATTAACTTTTGAACGGCCCTGGTTTCAAAAGCTTTTACTTGGGTAGGCACGTCCAACACGGATGTTTGAGGTTTAATTGCGTAAAGTGTAAAATCTATCTCCATAATCAGAGATCCATTAACCAATGGAAGATCTTCCACTGGTTTATCTGCTTTAAAGAACTGTGACCATCCCCGTCCTGTGCTTTGAACATTCATCTGTCGGAATGGAACTGCATAATAATGAAGAAAAGACATTGGACAGTTGGTTACAAAAGATTTAAATAATTGTAGAGAATTTATAATGTTAAGTTTTTACACACCTTCTCCTCCAACGTAGGTACTGCCATCTGCCCTTGTACAGCGTATGCGTCGCCCAACCGTAACTTCCTTCACATCTTTAGGGGTTTTCAATAATCGAAGGTAAATCGATTTCCACTTCACCTTGGGCCCTATTCCACCAATTTCACATTGATCCAAAGAAAATTCCCACGATGTTGGCAATCCAATCGTGTCTCCCGCTGTAAAGTTAAATTTTTGACCCGATATTAATTCATCACACTTGCGAACAATGTCAAAATTTTCGATTATCCACGTAAATGACTGCTTCTCCAACTGGACCTAAAATGTAAAATAGCACACGAATTATAAAAAAATCATTTCACAACTATTAATTAAACCAATTTCGTAACCCATTTTACTAGTACCGCGACCACGTACCCCACTTTTAACTACCGACTTGGTACCATCGTTGGAAGGATCATGAGCAGCCATTGTGATTACTTTAATTTTGAAAGTTAACTTCAACTTTTAAATTAGTCAACTCATGTGATTCAGAAACAGTAATTTTTTTAACTACCAAACTTGCAAATCGTCAAATCTAAAAAGAAGCCAACAAGCGACGGTCAGAAACAAACGAGTGTTTAATTATAGGCTGTTTTGAGTTAAATTGCGCCAACACTAACTTTTATATGACTTTGGGAATTGACGATGCACTGATGGGCAACTTAACAAGAAGGATATGGATCCTGAGATTAACTACCGAAGAATTGTTCAAAACGATATATTTAATGCTCGGATGCTAAGCTGTTCAAAGCTAATTTAATGCGAAGCTCGAAGGTGAACGATGATAATGGTGATCATATGGAAGAGGATAATAAACCACGCAAGTGGCAGAAGTATGTTCCACGGCGGAGCTAAGTGGAAACTGCAAATTTAATAAAAATAGTGGATTCTTCCATTTCTGGTCTTATCCCGCCATTCTAGCATGAGATCTCACATCGCCCCAAAAAAAATTGAAATCGGTGTAACGGTCAAACGGTAACTGAAAATTTCGAATTAATGGCGGATCCTTTCATTTGGCAGTAAGACGAGTTGAATGATATGTCACATGCCATAATATGTTGTCATTAGAAATTTTCGAAATGTTGGCTGTTTCTAACGGTTGCCGTTAACCTCATTCGCCTAAAATCAATAGGGTTCTTCGTTAATGCATGTAGTATGCAAATGCAAAATTTGGTTCAAATCTGCCCTTTTCAGGTTAGAGCCGTATCAACAGGAAACTATGAAGCAGCTTCCTACTTAATAATGTTTGTGCTGTGACTATGTGACAGAGTGCACAATAAGAAGGGCTTCGTCATTTTCCATCGTTTCAAACAATTTATATATGCCACCAACAACCACGATGGATGGTGATACTTATGCACTTTTTAGACCATTTTCAAATTGTAATATTGGAACAATCATGAGATGCAATACACAGTTTCTTGGATACTTACTTATACCCCTGTAGGTGCAGCGCAAATATGCCTCGTTTATTATGCGTGTTGATCCGGAGAAGTGCACCGTTACCATCACGTCACACTCTTCTTGTGCTTCCTTTCTATCATGATGAATGATACTTTCGGATCTCATAGCATGCCCAATAATTCGCTTCTTGTAACGCTACATTGGTTCCCTACAATCACAACACAGCACTACATCCATTCTTGCCACGAAGCCACCACCACCACAAGTTGGAGATGAAAGAGGGTACAAAGTGGAAAGGCCATCCCCTTTTCACATTTTTCTTTCTTTCCCTTCAAGGAGGTTCATAACAAATACTTTTACGCTTAAACATTCTCAAGACGTGTATATTTTAACATCTCTCCAGTAAAAATCAGAGTACTCTTATACCAATTCTAACGACTGCTGTCGCATGAACGTAGCATTATTCAAAATACGTAATCATTCCCTCATGACATAAAAACAGAGATATCAATTTCAATCCGCTATCTACCCTATGCACAGAATTGATCATGTAAAAACCATTGTCATTATAACATCCATTTAGTTTGATAGGTGAAAGAAATACAATTGTAAAATGGAAAAAATGAATATGCTATTCTTATGAGAAAAACTAACGAATTTTGGAAAGCAATAAAAAAATGAGGTCAAAATAAAAGCGAGAGGATGGTTCTCAAATAAAAGTGCAACTTTTGTTAGTAATTGAAAGATAATCCGATTCAAATTTATCTCCGGATCAGTTGCTGAAAATTGATAATTTTATAAAAGAGTTTCCCATAAAATTTTCCGTGTCTAATAGAATGGCATCATTATGAACGTTATACATATTAGGTATTGTGATTTTTTATAGTTATGGAGTAAAAACTAATAATAGCATATTATCTTCATCCCTAAATTCATTTTTGTTTTATAGCTTCAAAAACTATATAAGTAGTCATTGATGTCGTCTGGAATTGGAGCAACGACCCATTCCTCCATCTTATTGTTCATGAACTGTTGTGGAAAACGAGTAGACGGAAACAAGTGAGATGAAGCATTGTAAACTGTTTCCTGAGGCAGATCTCCTTTTTCCTTTTGTCTGCTTGCGTGTATGTGTTCTGTTATGGGAAGGAGAAAAAGTTTTTCTTTTCTTGTAATAATGACTTGAATATATTTTTGTTGAGCAAGGAGAAGTATAATGTTGTTTCTTATTCTGAACTGGTACGTTTGTGACGGTAGTTGTCTCCAAGATGAGAATTCCCATTCCATTTGAGAAGTTTCCATATAATAATAGAAATAATAATACCAACGCGCTTTGGAAGCACTCTGCACACTGAGGTCTTGTTGGTAGCTTAGTTGATTATCCAGCTGCTACTGTGAGTCTGCTGTTCCAGTCGCGACCACTTTTCCCATCATCTTCTTCTCCCGGTAAGTTGGAAGTGAGTAAATTTAGCCACATGTGGAACACTTTCCTTCCACTCGTCATGATCATCATCACCGTTACTTTGTCACTAAAACCTGGAGGATTACCAGAAACAGTTCTTTTCACTCATTCATACACTTCAAGGGACTTAGTTATCATGTAGATCTAGCAATCCTTCTCTAGCCTCTCTTCATCATTATCTGTAAAGTTGCTGTTTTCCCGTTCTAGGATCTGCCCAAGCTCATGTTCGAATCATATACTTTTGTGTATGATGAATTATATATTTTATATGTGTAGGCATGATAGCTGCACCAACTGTTTGGGAAGTCATCTCATGGAAAAAACACCAAAAACGAAGATAACTTGCTTATATAACACAACCCCTGGGTATATACTTTGTGGAAAATCCGTATTATCTTCGTATCACTGAATAAATCTTTAAATGCTCCGTCGAATTTCCAAATGCATTTATTGATCCTCTTGCACAAGACCGTTTTTTGGCTTAGACTGCACCGCTCACAACAATGGCACCACACAAAGGATGTACATTCAACATTAGGGTTGATTTTGATTATGCCAAACTACCGTAAGAGCTACAAGAAATTCCACTCCACGCGGTTACTACATATCCCTGTAATCTGATAAATATACATACTCTCAACTTAAATTAGTTCAAGTAATTTTGGAAAAGTATAAATTACACTGTTATATTATAGTTAACAGAAAACGGTCAGATTTATTTATTTTTATCTTCCGCCAACATGCCAGTCTTTCATATTCTCATTCAAACAATATTTTCTGCATAACAGGGTGGGTTGCCATGCACCATTCGTTAGCTCACTTCCTTGTATAGGAGATAAAAGAAATATTATTTCCGTGCATAGATATTATTATTATTATTATGCAAACGATAAAAAATGTTTACGGGACAACACGAAAATGCAATGTTGATTCATTCATGCCACCCATCCATTCAGCTTCTAACGATATGATATCGCTTTGATCAAGTCCACCCGGAATACCAGGAACCACAACTGAATATATACATTATGTACATTGTGTGTGCATGCATCGGTATTTGGGGTGCTCCCATTCCGAATACCACCTACAAACTGCCCTAAACGACAATTCTGCTACGGATCATGGTCCAGGAAAAAAAAGTGAAAGAAGTTCCAGTCGGCTCTATTGAGGTTCCATTTTATTTCTTTGTTGCTAGAAGAAGGCGCCATGATATGAACCAAATTAAGTTTGTGTTGAGAGCGAGTTTCGTGACGGTGGCGATACTCTGGCATTCGTATTTTTTTCTCTTTTCTCACAGTGCTGCTCTCCAGACAAGACGCTCCACTCCACTAAAGTCCAAGTAATCAGTCCCGTTATCAGTGAATTCGGCTCTTTCTTATACTCCCTCTGTGGTACTTTATCATTACAAGAAGACTCCCGACTTACCTTTCTTCCGTTGTTGTCTGACTTGAACAGAAGACGAGCTCGCTTCTGACTGCATGAAAAAAAAACGAATTCGACAAGCAAAAAGAAAGAGATCCTCGGTGAAGATAACCACACGCAATATAGCTTTTAAAACTGAAGGCTGAAAAAACCTGAATGATTTTTTTTCTTCTCCTTTTTTACTTCGTTAGCATTGCCACTATATACTTTTTTACAAGAGCACTGGCAGCAGCTAACTAACCACTTCATCCAAGTTTGCTACCATGGCAGTTTTATATCCATAACGCGATATATTTTTTTGTTTGTTGGAGAAGTTGCTATCTTTCTTTTGAAAATGAAAAATGGCAGAATTTTACACACTGTGTATAAATCATCAAGTTTACTGATAAGAAGATGTGTACTTGGGCCATCCACGCTTTATTTTCAAATCAAACTGACTTTTGTACTGCTTAACGCATCTTTCAAATAAATTTCGAAATTTGCACACTTGCAAACAAGCAGACGGCCAGACAGGAAAATATTATACTTTTGAAGTGAATGAATGGATTACTACAAATAGATAAGAAATCTTCCAATTAGTTAAACAAACTGATTTTTGATTCCATGAAATCTACATAGGATTATTGTAGATTTCTTAGCAAATCTCCAAGCAATCGTGGTATCCGGTATTTCTTTGAATAAAAGTTTCATTCTTCCTTCCTCTGACGGCACACGAGCATGTGTAACGAGCGTTCTAAACATCAAGCCTGTGAATTTCGAAGCAGTTGCAATAATACCCATGCGGAAATACTAAATATTTCTAAGTATAAATATCACTTCCGATAAAATACGGGGAAGTAGCATTAAAATTCGCTTTTCTGTAGCAATTTAATTAATAAAGCAAACTTAACAATGTCCTACATAAAAAAACCCATGTATATCTTTGGAATAGCAATAATACTTTAAATTGACACGAGTTATTTCCCTGATTCTCCAAAATATGTTTTCTAACCATCTTTTCGTGTGACTAAACGACCACCTAGATATCTCATTGGAAGTTTAATTTAGAATACAAAAAATGTACACATTTTACTAGCTCGTGTATGTTTTCTTTTTTGCTTTCATGTAAAAAATAAAAAAGCGGAGCAAGCCATAATTACATTTTTTGATGTTCTTGTATGGCTGATGTAGTGATATGCTTGTTCCGCATTTTTATGTCTATCATATTATTCAAAAAAAAGTTCTACTGAATTCTATCTGTCTGTCGCATGTTTGTAGTTGATATTCTTGTGACTGGTTATAGCATTTTTTGGGCATGTGTGGTGGAAACTGTTATCAGTAGATCACCGAATCGTTCCTTTAATAATTTCATTTGGAATCACTGAGCACAAAAATAATATCAAATGTATAAACAATATGACATAATACTGATTGTAAGTGCAAGGAAAGTAGATTCTAAAAAGGGTGGTGTTGCTGTTGAGCGGGATCTAAATAGTAAAATACAATAGCGTTATGTATGAATATGTCCCATGGGTCACTTTGATGCATGTACTGATACCACATTGATATTAATCAGATAAGTCTCTTGGGGATTGTTGAACATGGGGCTTTGCAGCCAGCATCACCACTTTCTACCATTAAACCAAGCAGATAGGATGATGATGCAGTTACTCCACTTAACTTGGGTCGTTGCAAAACTATGTTTAAAAAAATTCTTGTGTAATGTTTTAAATACACTAATCTAGCTTTTTTACAGGATATATGTTTCTCATCTACACACACTCGTGCCAAACGGAGAAATTGTTATGTACAACAAATAAAAAAGCTTACAATATTTCTAAAGAAACTTTACGTCAACTTTTCATTACAATATACAGACAGTATTAAAAATAACAAGAACACACGACTGACAACGTATGTAGATGACAGACATGTATAGTTTTTTTTATTTTGTTCGGTTTTTGATCCTCTTTGTTCATCCTGGTGGTAGCGCGATGCTAAATCCATATCAAATAACAACATTTCTGGGGAACTTCAACCCCTGGACCAACTCTCCCAATACATTCGTATATACTTATGTACAATCTATTTACGTATGTGTATCATGGTCATCAAGGAACACATTTTGATTCTTCCCATACATATATTTCCCATGAACCACTTCATACCCTGTTTCATAGCTCCATCCATCTACACTGTTTCATAATAAGGATCTGTGAAGTATATGAATAATGACTGAATGAGCGAGTTAAGAAAGATCAAAATTTTTAAAAACATTTATATATAGGTATTAGCTATTATATCTGGAATATCTAGGGTAATAGTGTTCTCATAATAAGCTCAAGTATAAAAAACGCTGTCTTTCAAAGATTTGTATTCTATCACTGATAATATTATAGCCTTCTGTGTAGTTCAAATTTGTTAAGTAATGTGATGAAAAACAAGTCTGATAAAAAATAAATTTTTAACTGCATTCAAAACTGTTCTGCCTCACACTAGTGAATTAGAACGGCCTCTCTGTCCAATGCGCTCATGCAGTGTGTACGATTAACGATTCATGCTCAAACAATGCAATGCTTTTTTTCTCTTTCTCTCTCTTTGATGTCGTCTTGTTCGATTACTCTGCTGCTTCTAGTTTCATTCCTCTTCTCCAGTCAATCACTTCAGTCTCTCGAAGATATTTTATATAAATGCATAAATGAAGAATGGCCTTTTCTTCTTCGAATTATGCTTGCCAGCGCTGATGCTGTTGTTGTCATCGTTTATTCAACAAAGTAGGCCTCAAAGCAAATGTACAGTGCTTACACTGACAACATATTATGTGTTACTGTATATTGCAAGAAGAGATCTGTAAAGAAAAAAAAGGAACATTATTAGCCCGTCAAAGAGTCACCGACACATACGAAGAAGAAGAGAACAAGAGTAGAGAAAAAAATATTCAAGCTCCCTTTACTTCTTGGCTATTTATTCATCTTTTTTATTCCTTTTCTCTTTCTCTCTCTCTTTCTATTGCCTATTATACATTACCATCATCATTCCACTAGTCATACATCAGTTGTTCAAGAGCAGCGGTCGTGCTAAGATCTATCTCGCTCCTACACAAAAAAAGCCTCACTGCGCTGGGTTCTTATTTGTACGCCATCGTACTCAATCCTAAAAACTGAATAGGAAGAATGAATGTTACTTTTCATCTCTAAAGAACTCTCTACATCGTCGTTGTCGTGTGCGTGTGTGTAAAAGCAGGGCTTCATCAGCATCCGTCAAACTAGTTGTATGAAGTGGTAGGATGGTGGTGGACCGACCAAGTGAGAAAGAGTGAAACTGAAACGAGATCTGGTAATACAAAGCAAAAGTAAGAAGGAAGCGGAGAGAGAGATGCAGAAGTGAATATTGTTGCTAGAGAAGAAGATGAGGTGCTGGGGCTGAGAGAAATATAAGTTTTTGTGTGCAGTACAACAGGAGCAACCTCACAGACAGTCGGCCTTTTAACGACTGGAAAAAGAGAGAAAAGAAGAATGGAACGGCTTCTTCTAAAGCTCAACAAGAGAATAGAACAAGAAGAGCGTATGACTTGGCTTTGGTGTTTAGTGACTGTATATGACAATAATGATTGTAATAATAATAGAATGTAAAAAGTCTCCTTTTATACCTTGCCGTCTACCTCTATTCAATTAGAGTGCTGTTATTATTCTCATTATCACTCTACACCACTTTTTCATATCATTGTCGGATGACAAATGATATGACACAGGTCAGTTCTTCATAAGGCAACTTTTTTCTCTTTTGCTCTCACCTTCCCCATTTGCCCTGTTACTAGTGGTCTGGTGACTGTGTTACCACGACTATTAGGTATATGCACCTTGACAGTCGTAAAACTTTAGAAGTGTGTATTTTAACGGGAAAAACATTTTTTTGTGAAGGAGGAGCTAAAGTGAATCTAGGACTTTTTTCTGATAGTGTTCCCAAGTAAATGGTGAAGAAGCAACAGCATTATAATAAACATTCTCATTAATATTATTCAGAAAAAGTTTTTTCTCTCGAGTTGTTACAGTTTGTAAAGTTATTTAATAAGTAGTAATAGTTTAATGGTTTTTCTACAAAAAGGTTCATTATTATTACGATTTGGGTGTTTTCATAAAAAAAAACTGTTCTCTGTAAAGTACACTTTTATTGTCATGGTACGAGGTCACCTCGTCGTCTGGTGATGAAATAAAAAAGGGTGAAGCGTAAACGGCAAAAATAAACAATAAAAAACCAAACAGTATCTTTTTTTGTTTTTTTACAAGCTCATAACGGTTGGGCAAGCGATTGTTTTTTAAAAAGTGATTGCGTTTTGTAAAATTTACAAGAAAACAAAAAAATACGTGTCATCATTGCAACTCTAACCTCTCAAGATCTTCCATGTGCTCTTTCTCTCTCTTTACTTGTTATTAACTTTTCCTTATGCCCTTTGAACACAGATACACAGATATACATACACTCCGAGTCAAACAGACATCCTCACATGATGTCAAGCCGTTGATCTGGGTAGGAAAAAGGAAGGGTTATTTATTGTAGAAAATAGAACATAGCTTGTTTGGATCTTGGATGACATTTATTAAATACATAAGCGTCACATTCTTCTTCTAAAGTGCTAGTTTAGCTCATCCATTCATCCGGCTGTCGTTGTTTCACGAGCATAATTCAACATCATCGTCACCATATATACCCGGTTTTCCCTTTTTCTCCGAGCCTATAATATTTGCTTGTTGTTGTTGTTCTCGGTGTGTGTGACTTACGGAACAGTAAATAAGCAGTGTAACAACACCCTCTCCTCTTTCACACGACAACATTGACGCTCAGTCAAGTCGACGTGATATTACAACTGCCTCAAATTGCACTACATCCTTGTAGGAGCACTAGTACATCAAACGGTACACTTATTTTGGAGTCAAAAAGGCATCTTCATGGGAGAAAAATAGGGAGAGAGAGACAAAGTTTTGGAGGAAATAAGAAGTAGAAAGGAAGGAAGAAAGAGAAACAAGTTGCGAGAGAGAGAGAGAAATGTAAAAGAGAAGTAGTGTG
>JAHZMV010006501.1:0-11812 GCA_027743765.1 Coecobrya sp. COE2
CCAGATTCAGAAAGAGAGTGCACTCTTATAATGAACTTTGTAACGGGAAATTCCAAGAATCGAAATTCCTACGAACCAATTACGTTTCCTGGTGTATCTTTACCTAAACTAACAAAATCCTCACTGAGACTATAATTCCTTTCTCCAAAGTATCTTTTCACCCTGCGAAATATAAAAAATGTTTCTTCATATTCGTCAATATAAGCTTTCTTTGTACACGATCCTTCCACATTTTCCATAATATTATATAGAGTTGTGCAACAACTGAATTTCTAAATATTGGACATATGAAGCTTGAATATCAAATGTTTTAAACTTTAAAGTAACGTTACTTTTCATACCGAAGGAAAGCTAAAATCTTTTGTATGTGTCAAGTTGAAATTGCTAATATTTTAAAAAGCTTAAATCCGAAGAATTGAAAAATTGCTTTTGAATAATAAAACATGGAAATTAAATCAAATATTGGCATATCCCATATGGCGGAAATAATTTTGTATTAACTATTTTTCACCTATGGACTTGTAAAGTTTCCTATAGATAGGCATACCCCGTTTGACTTCCATGTACGAGATTTAGTGAGACAAACATGAGCATAGGGTCTGTATCAAAAGGTAGGTATAATATTTGATTTCAGTACATGTCCTGACCGAATCACTTGATGGAGCTGATAGCGACACATATGTATCTAGTTATCTAAAATATATACCTATTTATGTTGCACACAAATTATCTCTGAACCACGTCTGATTTTGAGGGAATAGAGCCATGAAAAAATTGGCTCATGATTTTGGTTGTTTCTAAACCAAGCGGTAATCGTCAAAATAGAGGCTTAAGTACATGAAATTGCGTACATGAGTATGCCTTTATATTATATTAAATACGCTGAATTTAACTGTGGGAGCCTTATTTGGTCAGGTGCGACGACTTCAGTTACGGATTTGCAGGAACTTATGGGAAACTGGGGTTCTCGTATTGGGAACTCTCGTGTGATTGGGCAAACAGTGAGACTGAACTGTGATTGCACTCGCCTGTAATTTTCTGCATCAGTTGCAGTGAGTGGTTTTATATAGATGCAATACGATGGCACGGAAGGTTTAAAAGTTGTTGAAGTATTTTTTCTGAAGATTTGAATTGCAGGACCGTGTTGTAAGTTTGTCTGTGTGACAACCTACTTACAATAAATAAGAGATTGTTTGAAAAACTTGCGAATATCTTTTGTTTAATTATACGCCGTATAGTTACAATTGACTTTATTATGTAAATTTAAAATATCACGAATCAATGTCTCAGTGTTTTCAAGTTAAATGTAGAAATTAACATTTTAATTGATAAAATAGGATATACGCCGCCTCTGCAGAAAACTGTTGCGTTTCCAATTGGTGTACTTTATTGTCATTAAATTTCCACCATGAGCTACAAAATAAAACACCCAAGATATCATACTGTAAAAATTGTATTTTGCTTCGGTTTCATTAAATTGTTAATAATAAATTAAATACCCATCTTCTGTATCTCTACAAAATGCTGTGTAATGCCCTCTCTCAATGGAGCCGTAGTGATTTGTCACTGCGTATAACCGGTAAACATGATTTGCCGTGTTTTTGTTTCCCAGAATTTCTTCTTCGGTCGTCAAAACTAACTCGTCGACATGATAAACTATATCGTTGAGTTTCGTTACCGAGTGTTCATTGAACTGAAACCTGGATTTTTTAAATACATGTTATAAAGTTGAATAATTTATTAATGCGTAGCGTAACTAAACATACCTTTTAAGATGTAAAATAAGGTATGGAGGAACACGACAAAAACAACTGTTTTTTGTAGCATTAATCTTCCTTGTGCAGTTGGAACAATCCCATCCGCTAACTTTTTCTTCGGCTAAGAAATCATCTATACAGGCCTGTTGAAATTTAAAATATTATGATGTACGATGAGGATTGTCAAGCGAAATGAATGAGCATCAATTATGATATCTGGTAGTATAGTTAGCGGGTAGTATTAACTTTGAAACCAAATATTGACACTGAAGGACTTACGCGAAGATTGATTTTTTGATGACGTTGTGTTGGTAATGGAATGGAAAGAATGAAAAATGGCTCAAAATTTACAGAAATTCCTTTACATTCATTACAAACAATTTGGGATTTTTGTTGTCCACAAAAAAACTCCATTATTTTAGAACAATGTAATTTCTAAAGTTTAAACTTAACCTTGTACTCATTCCAGGCATGAGTGGCATCCAAATATTCAGGTAAGCTGGTGGTGGTTTCAACCTCCAATGCTGTTTCGAATGAAGCAGTATTCATTTCTTCATGGAGTATGGACAACAATATAGTTAAAAACTCGTGAGCGTCCTGCTGCTCTGAGCCTAGAAAGTGAGCATGTTTCTTTCCGATGGAGTTCTATAGGTAATTTTTGAATAGAATTGTGGTTGTAATTTATATTTAATTTTTTACATTTAGCAGAGATTATGTGAAAAATAAGGTGCGTTCGTACCTTTAAATGCAATAATGAATCAACTGTGTCTCCAGTTGAATGAATTTGCACGAAAGTTTTTGTCAATACTTCAGTCAATTCTCCTTTGCTTTGCAATGAATAATTTCTGTTGTGGCAATTAAGAGATTATTGACAAATTGAAATTTAATCCTCGGGGATTTTTTCTCAAAGTAAAAATTTAAGTTTGACTTGCAGATTTGATTGTGATAGAAAATGGTCCACCAGATTTGTCGTATGTCCAAGACATTGAATAATAGAATTCATGTAGCAAGAGTTGCCAATGTTCGGGAGACCGATCTTGTTCATCATCGGCTAAGTTTGAAATTATAATTAATTTTAAATGAGTGACGACAACAATGATGTAATATATATAGAACCAAGTGTTTGCAGACTTTACTTACATTATTGTTAGAATCAAAGGAATTATCTTCCTCTCTAAATGGCATGTTAATTTTGTTGCTTAACAAAAACGGTTTCTCTGTCATATTTTGTTCATTGCGGCCGATGTCTTCAAAATCGTCCGTGTTCACGTTTGTCTCAACTTTTTCATAGTAATCGCAAACATTTTGTGGCCGTTTCTTTACCCATGTGTCTCCATACTCATCCAGAAATCTACCCTGCCCGACTAACTGGAGATCAACGCAATGTGAAAATTTGTCTGCCAGTTGAGCAAAAAAGCTCTGTTGGTCTTTGCTCGGATCAGGATTAGCAAGCCGTAATTTAAACGTCCATTCCGTAAATGGGCTCAATACGTAGTCTATTATCTTTGCTCGTGAATCATTTTCGGTAAGTTTGTTATCTGATGCTGTTGTCTGTACATTTCCGATTAGACACATTTCCTCGCCACGAATGCAAAAATATTCAGAATCCACCTTGTAATGCGAATCTCCGCTATGCGTCATTTCAATAATTAAATTTCGGAGATGATTGTCAATTTCCTCTTGGTAGTCTGTGCTTGATCGGTTCGTAAAGCAGAACCTAAGCTCAATACTCTTGTTGACTTTTATAGCTCCTTTTCCAAGTGGACATTTTCTTACATCGGCCAAAAATTTTGTTGGGTAGCCCAGCAATAATCTTCTGATCTGTTCCCAATGTGTTTCATGACTCCATTCATACAACGGAGGATTTTCAGAATTGCCACTGAAATAGTGTGTGCACCAAGCAACATCTTCAGAAGTTGTTTGTGCTAAACTCTTGTGGTAAATTTCCATGAAATATTCAACGACCTTATTACATTTCGTGGCAGCATCCTTGATGCCATCCTCCCCGATGTCGCCGCCGCTGCAGACAGCTCGGATATCCACTAATTCATTTTCTACCGCTTCCATATATTTCTTGGCGTAGGGAAATGCCCATTGCAAAAACGCTCTTTCAATCCTTTTGTATTCCTGGAACAGCAACTGTGCCCTTGTCAAAAACATAATTTGTATGACATTGTTCTTGAGACTGCTGTCAATTTCAGCATTTCCAAATTGATCAATTATTCCGCTTCCCCTAGCAATAAAGGAAGACATTTCCTTTTTTTCGTTTTCTTTCTCAATGTCATCCCACATACTAATATGCATTTCCAATAACAAGTCAATTTTCTTGAATCCAATTTCCAGTTCTCGTATAGAAGGAAGACCTTCCATAAAGGTTTTAAGGTAATTCTTCATTTCTAATATCAAATCCTTTAGTTTCCATTTTGACATTTCTAATCCAGTGTTTCCTTGTAGGTCCTGTTTGACTTTAGCTAGTATTCCGTCCAAGGCTGGAACAAATCTTTCTTCAATTGCAATCTCTCGGTTTTTGGCAGCGTCCATAAACGACCCCTTCGTTCTTGTATACTCCTCCCAAGTGGCTTCATCTGTGACAAGGTCAAAATAAAGTGTATCGAGTACTCTAGCCAGTGGATGGTTGTCTCCAAAAGTAGTACGTTTTGTGTTCAGAATATCAAACAATTGACTTCTAATTTGTTCCAAATCCAGCAAGCATTTCCGAAATGCATTATTAGTGCCCATAACCGTATCCTTTATATCAATATTTGTGACAGAACATGTTCCCAACGAACTTTTAAGTCCTTTCAGGTTATCCAATTGCACGGAAAATATTTTACTTAATGCGGGACGTTCTTTAATAGCTGCTTCTAGAATGGAAATCTGTCGATCTACTCTTTTCTCTGATTCCCGTTTGATTCTTGTAGTGTCCACCCAATCATGAGATTTCATTCCGTTGGGAGTGTTCATAGGTGCTGGTGTGATTTCAGTAACTAGCCAGGCAAGGGCGGAAGATGCTTTTAAAATTGTTCCGGCACAAAGATTTCCAATAACTCCAACACAGTTTGTTCCAACAAATGATAGAAAAAACCCTATTCCATTGCATATGTCTGCGGCCTTTTGGTACTGTTCCCTTACTTCCAGCACCCTAATTAATCCCGCCAAATCCTCTTTGCATTGCTGCTGTTGGTCATGGAACCATTCCTCAATGTTGGCCATGTACGACGAAATTGCCTCGTTCATTGTTTTCTTCTTTTGCAAAATTCGGGAATCAATGGTTTGATTGAAACTTGAATGATTATCGGAAATCTGTGAAGTAATCTCAGCTTTTTGATAACTATCCAACGTTAATAATGAAGCCTTCAGATAATCTGCTAAGTTTAATATAATTGGCGGTGAGGACTGGTGATGTAGTTTCAAGGACGCCATCTTGTAACTGATGCAGTGTAGAGTGGATTTTATTGCATAGGCTTCACCAGTTTCGAAAGTGTTTAAATTTCGAAACTTTTCAAGCCTTTCGCGATATTCCGTTTCCGCGCTTAGATGCAGACTCGAATTTTCATGCAAACTGCGTGGACCATAACCGAACGCCTTCGCGGACAGAGAACGGTATTCGTCTACAAACATTTTCGTGTTAAACATTTGTCTCATTGTCCAGTCATGTTGAGACAAAATAGAAATAATCAGACGTTTGGGTGCTTGGGCGACTTTTGTTAAACATGTTCTCAGATGATTTGCAATATCACTATCGCAAGTTGGACTGATGTTCTTACATTGTCCGGTACAGGTTGGCTTGGACGGATAAAGTTCTTCGTTTGGGATTAAAACAAATTCCTCTTCTTCCATTTTACGTTGCTTATTCTTGAAAAATGCTTCACCATTCCTACCTCTGCTACCATCAGCGCCAGACTTCCCAGGTACTCCATGATGGGCTTTCAACGCACAACCTAGATGATCGTGGGAACTCGTCAAATATTTTATATTTCCCGGGCATCCCATATTTCCCCCATGTCCACCCTTGCCACCAAGTTGTCCTTTCATTTCGATTTTAATGGAATCCGATACGTGTTGAAATGGCCACACATTTTTTAAGATATGCTTCTCCGGCGAACAGACTTCGCCCGCTAAGTTTGATGCTCGATCTGATTGCGTTTTTGAAAAATTTTCCAGTCCTTCTTCACCTGCAACTAGTTTACATACATCTAGTAATAGATTGTTTGCCTTGATAATTATAGTCAGCAGATAATCAGTCGTTCCGTCTTCAAAGCAACCAACTTTATCATAAAGTGCCTTTAGTTCCTTGGAAGGAGTAAGTACGAGCTCTTCTTTTTCATCCCAAACTTTTCGTAACGTTAACCTTCCTACGGTGTTCATGTAGAAAATAACTGGACAGATTTCTTTGTTAGTAGAAGGGCAGCTAAAATGGTTTGCTTCAAGAATGTGACCTACAACGTCGTCTGCTGAATTTGAGATATTACAGAAATTAGCCAAGACCAACAGATCAGAGCACAAGCATGGAAATTCCTCAGCAAATTCTATATTCGGTATGTTCGCAATGAATCGCAATGTAACAGCAGTTGCAAGAGAATATTGAACTCTGGATTTGGTTTTGTGAAATATTTGTTGGTTCGGTGTTTTGTCGATATCCTGCAGTTTTAGCTGAAGTTCATCTAAATTTGGTAAATGGAAGCCGATCGCTTTGCAAAATTGTGTTAATAGTTCATCATGTTCTGTGAAGTAGGTCCGCATTTTCTTGCAAAAATGTATTGTTATTTGAGGATGGTTGTAGCCAATATATCCGTTTCCTCCGTCCTGACCTTTGCCACCGTCCCCTCCCTTTGTGACAAGCTTCAGAGTGGGAGCATCAATTAGCTTGTGAGTTAGTAGATAGATATTTCCTCCGCTACCACCATTTTCCCCATCTAGGCCATCATTTCCTTCTTCTCCCCATGTTGACCCATTTGAAGCGCTAAATTCAAATGACCTGCCGTTTTCCCCATCAAGTTGTATGATTCGTGCTCCAACACATTTAACTTGAGAACATATTATCAACAAATTTTTCACATTTCCGTTCCTGGCAATAAAATTCGTGTCAACGAAAAACGTTCCGTTTGTAAGGAAGATAACGTATTCTTGTTCAGAATTGGAAGATCCGAGAATGTTCAATTGACCATTTTTGTCAGTGACATCACTCAAGACTATATTTGTTTGACTCATAATTAGTATCGTGGAACCCAGACAGAATGAAGTGGGAATGGCTGCTAGAATTTGGATTAACTTTGCAAATAATTTTCGTTCCTCCAAGAAAAGGTCGGATGTGAAAAATTCGGTGACAAGCTCATTGGTTATATCCTGTGTGTATTCCTCGAGGCAAGTGTCTATCTCTGCAACTAACGTGGTTAATTGATTTGCCGCAATACTATTGGGTTGCATGGTTTTGAGTTTATGGATAATCTCAATAGATTTGCCACAGGAAAGAAAGATATGATGCATGAACCGGTATATTTTTATAAGGCTCTCGAAATGGTGGTACAGCTCTGATACAAACTTGTGCCATGATAGATGCAGTGCATCTGATAAATCTTCATTCTTCCAGTCTTCATATTCGAACTGGAGAAAATCCCCTGAGCAAAGGTACAAACATTTGAAGAGTTCGCACAATTCGTTAAGAAGATTTGATGGCTGAGAGGATCTTTGATTTACTTGTTCTTGATATGTTTTTACGTTTTGTTTCAACTGTTTCAGTTTTGGAATTAAATTAGGAATATCTGCAGAACGGAAATTCATATAAGTTTCTTTGAAAAAACTTCGCTTAACGGAATTGACCACAGTAGAAAAATTGCCTTGAAATGTGTTTCTCAAGTCCGGCGTGGATTCCAAATTTAACCGCATAGTATTTCGAAGACTTTGCAGGAAGTTATGTACTTGCCTAATTAGTCCATTGTTAATTTCGGCACTACCTCCAACCTGACAAAAGTTTTTATTGGAAAGGGTTAACTGGTGAAATGAATCCTTCTCCTGTTTGCTGGCCACCAAGTTGAGTATGTCGTACAGTAAAGTGATTGGAGTTGGCTCAGCATTATTTTCCATTAGCATGCTCAAACCTTCGAGATGCATGTCCAGTCGTTTCGCTACAAACGAGAAATTGTCCATACGTCCCGTCCACACTTGAAATCTTTCAGTATATTTTGTTTTGATGATAGACAAGTGATTATCGATTTCATCCGTCAGCCATTCCTCCAGGTCAGACTTTAGATTAGGTTTGTTTTCAATCATCAGAGTCTCATACAATGTTTTCATGTGATTTCGAAAGGATGATATGTTTGGTGATCGACCTGCATAAACAATCCCTGTTATGGATTGAAGGTAACTAAATTGCTTCTCAACGGCTGTTAATGTACCGAGTTTGAGTTGTCGATAATCCATGTTAAAAACATCGGCCAACTGTTTTATGAAATATGATGGTTGGTTATAATATTCCTCTGATTTATTGAGAAATAGGGTGATTTTTTCCTGTACATCCGCCAACCTCGAGAAGATGACGACTCTGCCGGTTTTGTCGGTCGATAGTGATTTCACCTGTTGTTTGGCAATCCCGTAAAAGCCAGCAAGCAGATGATTAGTCTCCTCTGAAATTTGATTGGATACGTTTGGGTAAATCTTTTGAGTTAGCCAATATTTTGTGGTGTCGCTGGGTATGGCAGTAAAGAGACTTATTTTTTGTGCTGCTTCTAATTCCCCAGAAAATTGGACGAATTTCTGCCGCATGTCTTGGTAATATGATTTTTCAGTTCTGGGATCTAGAACGTGAGCAATTGGCATAGATTTCACACCGACCGGTTTTCGTGGACGTCTTATAAGAAAAATGGATTTTCGTTCTATTAAACTTGTGATTACCAAAGTGTTCTGGTCGTGCGTTTCATTGGTGTTGGAGGTTCGCTTAATTTGTAACTTCAGGGCCTTCAGAGATGAAAGAATCTTAGCCTTTACCAGATAATCATTATTCCATGGCTCATGGTTATCAATTTTTGTGACAACTAGTCCAACGCACGTTGGTGTAGAAACGTGATGAACAATTTGACTCACAAAAACGTACGGTCTTGTACGGTCTTCTCGGTTACCGTCGTTATAAAAAGCTTGGAATGGTACAACAACAAGAAATTTGAGCATCTTGGCCTTATTTACCACCTGGTTAAGCAAATGAATTCCAACAATCTCCTGAAAGGCACCACGATTGTCATTACCACCTGGCATGTCCACGAATGTGATGTCTTGAGTATTAGCTACTTGGAAAATCTTTGGGGCTGATGTGCACGAGTATCCACTACTGGTTCCAATGGCTGTTCCGCCAATGTCTTCTATACGCGAGGGCTCATCAACGGCTCTTAAATTCTCAAAATTGTTTGTACTTGACAGAAGCATCCGCAATGTAGATTTTCCAGCCCTTGTGTTACCCAAGAGGATGGTCATATTCTCCGAAATACTTGACATATCTAGTTGAGCTGATTCATTTCTGAGAATGTTCCAAAGGTCCTGTAGGCACTCAATATGATACTGTCCTTCCGCAGCTGAATCTTCGTCGCTGGCGTCTTTATCCATCAGGATATCTCTTTGGTTCCAGTGTGTTCTAATATGTAGTTCTAACTTGATCTCTTTTTACAACGAATTCGTCAACTACCTGAGCAGGGACATGCTAGGGCTAATTTAGAATTCCGAGAAAAGGCGAAATTAATGAAAATGATTTCACTAAAATACAGTTAAGCCATCAGAAACTAAATAATAGTGCGTTATCATCACCAGAATAATGAACGTCCGGTTTAAATACAATATCTACGGAAACCTACAAATGTGTAATATTATTTATGTGGAGACCATCAAATCAAAAATGAAATGAAACCACTGCAATGAAATGATGACATTAGTACAATGAGCTATATACCTCAGTACAAGCCCTGTATCTTTAAACCAGGAACGGACACATAGATACTCAGTAAGTGCCAAATAGTAACAAGAAAATCGCCACCGGATAGGTCTTTGTAGGAACTGCCACAAGAATAATTTTCAGAAATGTTGAACATCCAATTAAATACATACCTTTCTAACCAGGTACTAATATTCTCGCTTCGCTTATGTATATATGATGCATAAAATGAGTACAGGTAAATAATAATAATTTTACACTAGAGAATTTCGGATGCGTAAAATAAATTTATGAACCACCGTCATGAATGTTATGACATACAAAGTATCTCCAACGAGCTGTAGTCAATACCACTGAACATTTTGGGATTCGTTTTTGTCAAAAATTTGAATGAACAAAATTACGGAATTGCATCATGACACAATTTGTAAATTGTGAAAGCATTACTATTCACTTCTTTGGCAAGCTGTCATGATGTAATTGTATTGAAAACGAAGAGCTTGAAAATACCGCCAGTTAATTCCTGTGTACTCTACTTCAACAGAAGGTAAAGGGCGACTTACTACAGAAAAACGATAACGATCAATTTGTTATGACAACCCAAAATGTGGCATACCACGAGGAAGCCCAACGACATTCCTCCGAAAAAACAAATATTAAACCGACATAACAATGTTGAATGCATACTAAACCCCACTCTAAAATCTTTATCAATATATCCTTAAGAAACTCTCCCTACTTATTCATACATTTCTTCAATTTACCTACAAAGTTTACTGATTTGTTGCATGGTCATGTTATACGTTAAATTTGGGAAATCCAGTCTTCCATGCCAATCATTTTATTAATGAAAGTAAGCAAACGAACGACATGATTATATTTGGCTATCATTATTGACAGGAAACAAAAATTAACACTGCACCTGATGATACTGTCGTCGGGTCTTATAAGCACCGTTTAATAAGTTACGCATAGAATTTATGTTGACATTTCACTAGCCGTTTCGTTTTGTGAATGCCTGCAATTTTCGCTTTATTAACATTTTTAAAAATTTACGTGATTTGGCATTATCCTAACACAAACATCATTTGAAATTCTTTAAATTTATAATCGTCATTTATAACACTGATTCCTATTCGTAAAGATGATGCTATGATTTATCCTATTTATTAAATTTTTCGTAGTCCGTTTTTGTCACCTTCAAATTTAAGTTAGATTAATTTTAACTTATGACAAATATATGCAAAATTATCATATATTCGTTAGATGCGTTATCATATAAGATATGTACCTTAATCATCGACATCAATTTTCTGCCATGTATGTATGTATATATAGGTAATTATTTAGAGACCTGATTTGAATTAGTTGTTATAAAATGTTCGTGACATGTGCTATAACCAAACAGATTACATTAGTGCGTTTGGGAATGGAGTACACATGTTGAACAAAATAATATGTCATATTGTTATCTATATCGGAGAGATGAATGCTTATTTATTATACAAGTGTATAGTTTATCGACCCAGAAAATTAAGTAATGCGGTGGCATGTAAATTAATAGCGTGAGGTACATATATAGAATGAATAATCTGATAAACACAAGGCTGTCGTATCAGGGAACTTTTATCTGATTCATGGAAACTGTATTGGTTGAAACCAAATTTAGATGTTAATTGTCCGCATATATGTATACATAGGTACAGAAGGGTGATTCACTTTAAGTTTGCATAAGTTTAAGAATTCACCGCATCAATGCAGTAGCAAAATGTCACGAGATTTAAGTAGATTTTAAATAATAAATGTCTTAAGTTTCATATGAAGCATTTCACATAAAATTTTGGTCAGATACGTTTTCAAAATTTTCATTTCAAAATTGTTGGTAAGAAATTGTGTTTCCATGGCATATTTTCGACACACATTTTAATACAAAGTCTTGGACTGTATACATTCTCCCGTATAGGTATCATCAAATCAAGCAACCAACTTAGCAAATAGGATGATTTCTATCATTTAGAGAGAAATTCAGGAATATTTGAGTAGTTTTTCCTTGATTCATATGGCTTATATGGAAATCATTAAGATGATAGAGAGTGGACATGCTTAACAGGCTTTAACTGGCACATATGTAGAGCTAGAT
>JAHZMV010006502.1:0-22013 GCA_027743765.1 Coecobrya sp. COE2
TCTAAAATCCATTTATTTTCTGACCCTGTTCAGTTGAACGGACACGATCGCTTGTTTCTCTCGTGCTTGTGATTTTTACAACATTGCTTTGCAACATTTTGCTTGTATGCGTGCGAGTAGACGGCAAGCTGCTTAAACAATGATGGGATGTTTATTTAAGAAGATACGATGCAGGAATATGATTTTTTGTAAAATCCGACACAACAAAACAAATATTGAATATATAGTCCTCACACTGACTCGCAAATGTAAACATTTTAACTGCTGCTAGGTCTGTTTCTGCAACGTCCAACTTGTATAATTTCTTATAATGGTTCGGTTGGTTACATAACAATTCTTTTGATGATTGTAATTCAGATTTGAATGTTATCTACGTAGGGATGAATAGTTTACTGGAGATTGGAACAATGGATTTCAATCTGAAAGTAAACTGTCAATTTTTCATCTGATAAATAGATATGATATTAAAAAATAAAGAGGTTCATATATAACAATGGTAAAAAGCAATGGACGCCGTAAATCCCGAAGTTATGGTCAGGTAACCCTTTTTGAAAACTAATTTTTGATTGGATTGTTGCAACACGTAGTCTACTAGTTCCATTCTTCTCAAATCATTTGATCTGATGCGGCTACAAATTTTCTTCTATGCAATCGAATGACCCAATTATCTACCCCAATTCTTTCAGAAAAATCCCTCAAAATTTATTACGATAGCATGCAAACAAGTAAAATAGGCACAATACCTTTGCACGTGCAAAACCACTTTGAAACGCTCCATTTTCCTTTTCGCAAATAAAACACGCAAACAAACACAAAGAAAAACTAGAGAAGCAAAAATAGCTTGCATCTTTTGTGTTTCCGGTTACCTTCCTTTTCATCTCATTTCCCTTCAAGAGCTCTGAAGCAGCGGCAGTTTTCTGTTTTATCTCAACTTCTCTCATTTTCCTCTCATCTTCCAGCACTGTTTTAAATGGTTTCTTCTTTCTAATTTTCATTATTCCTTCCCATCGCAACACATCTCTGCTTTGATGTTAATGACTTGTTTGTCTCCGCAGCGGTTGCACAATGTGCATTACATCACATCACTTATCATCATCAACATCACTCCCCCTCCCCTTCCCCATTGTCTTCAGTCGTCGATTACTACTATCTGCAATTCTGCCCATGCATGCATGCACTTAGCAATAAAGTCTGGTGGACGGTTGAGTGAGTCACCTTGTTCTTCTTAAGATTTTGCACAGATTTAATTCCCAAGAACTAACGAGAACAGATTTCTCAAATGGAAAATGTTCAAAATTCTCAGACATGAGAAGGAATAGGAAATGACTTCCATAACTTTCCTCATGGAGTCTATTCCACCAAAAACAAGGTCAGCGTACAACCTCCACTCATCCACAATTGCAGGCTGCTCTAAATACGCAAATTGTATGATAAGCAGAAAATCACTTTTCCTACTGAAACCATTCTTTGTTTTAAAAGCGATCATCATCTTCATCATTACATTATCGTTGCTGCTACACAAAAGCAATCCATATCTAAAGTATTTTACATTTCTTAATGATGCAATGTAGTCATTATTGTAGGATTAAACGTGGAATTGGTAACCAAAATCAAGAGAATCATTCCACCGATTTTGTTTAATTAATACAACAATAACCTATAAAGTTGGAAGTGGTTTTAACTGAATTTTACAATAAATGATTTCCTCGATAAAAGACTTAAAAATTTTCATTTCATAACCAAAAATGTAAACGATCTTATTTTCGCCGCCATCATTGACATACAAAAATTGTGCACAATATTTGCAGATCATGAGAGGCAAGTAAGCACTCAATTCACAAGTTTGCCAAACTATGCATTATGATGATGTGCAAGCACGCAGTTTCATAAAAATGAACAAAAAATCCGATATTTCATCCCTATAGTTGGCTCGCTTCTTCTGCGAATGGAAAGAATTAACGACTTTTTTCCAGCAGCGTCACTTCTCACTCTCCAAAGGTTATAGGGTACAAATTCGATGCGCCAGTTGCTGTAACAGCCAAACAGGAAGAAACGAGAGAAAAAACAAGCGGATTAGTATTGCAAATATAATGGCTTTATAGAGAAGATATTATATAAACATAATCCTTTTGGGAGATAAATTGACGAGATAGATGGGTAGGAAATGAAAAGCTTCACATGTATATTATCCAGGCCCGTAGCGAGTGTTTCCGTTCCGGGCCCTGGAGCAAATTCTCTATAGTTCGACCTAACGCCACTAAAAGTATATCTGAGATTTTGAAATATTCTTAAGCTCTGCCAGTTCTGACTGAAACCCATTTCTTAACTCGTAAAATGGTGGTGGTAAAATGTCTGATTGCAGGTTGGTTTCAGGTAAATGCTACCGCTTGAGTATGTATTTATGTATATCTGTCCCTACAAGTGTCACCATTTTCATACTTGTACCTGTTGTAGCAGTTGCCATTTTGTGAACATGTTTTCCATAATATCCCGCGTGTTAAATGTAATTAGATTTTATGAGGACAGTATGGATATATTTATCGTTCGAGTGTCATCGTGGTTCTAGCATTGTGGATTTCCGAAATCATCCGAAAGTAGTAAAACTATTTCTAGGGAATGCTCGCTTGGCGAGCATCGGGCTTTTTCTAGTTGATATATAATGAGGCGTATAGAATAAGATTCCTTCCTAATGTGTGTTGTCTCCTGAAAAAATCATGCTGCGCTTCTTGTGCTCCGTATCTCCGCTTTCTTTTTCACTTCATTTACTACAGCACTGATGCTGCGGCAGGTTTGGCCGGGGATTTTCTGATATGGATTGCGAAAGAAAAAAGTAGTTTGGAAATGGATGCATATCAAAATGTAATCATAGTACATTGCAACTCATAATATTATTATCAGTTAGCTCTAAAGGTTGCAGGGTTGCAATATCGAACATTCTTTCAAGTCGTTTTGGATTATGCTGTTTTTCGTTGCGCCTCATTTCCTCACAGACAACAGCATGATCGTTATCATTTGTGATTTTTTTCGCAAAACTTGCAAAAGGTTCACACTGCATTTAAGCTCTTTCTAAAGCATCATCTTTCACTGCAGTTATCTAGGATAGAGATGCTGATTATTAATTTATTATCGATTGAGTAGATTAAGGGAAGTCCAGGGGTGGAGAAAACCCGCTGTAAATGTCCACCAAACTCTGAAATAAGACAGATGAGCAATTCAGAGGAGCTTCTATTACTTTCTTTAAGAAATATAATACGGACAGAAAAATGAGAGTAGATTATGGCGTTTGGCGGTGCTGGAGGTGGAATGCACTCTAGTACATTTCCCCCACCATAAATATTCATTACTGGTCTGATGATCCACCTATGCTCAAGAAGATAATGAAGAGTAGCTAGCTAGCCACCACGCATTGTATGAGAATGGAATGAAAGTAAAAATGGTTGAAGTAGTAGATAATGGGGAATGAAAACTTCCGTTGTCTGGCTTCTCCTTTTACGCAGTCTGACGCTGTCCTATAAAAGTATATAATCAACTTACGACAAGTGCTATCGATGATAATGTAAATGGAAGAATGCGGAGGAGGAAAGAAAAAGTGACAAACTTTTTTGTAGCTTTTGCCTACTCTTTCACTCGCCTGTAGAAATGAAAGACTGGTGCTATTTTCCCACAATATTCACATGGTCTCGTGGATCTATCTTCATTATTCATTAGTATAATGGTAGTGTGAAATGAGAAAGAGAAGAATAGAAAAGCACATGATGATAATAATAATTAATATAAACCACCAAAACGCCACAAACAGCAACAAAATTTTAACGCTTGCTTTCATTTATTCATGAATATTCAAAGCACTAAAAGAGAGTAATGAGCGAGTTGTGTGTGGTGAAAGTTTTTAGTGATGACGAGGAAACGGAAAAAGGAAGGTGGATAACGGTTTCTCTGACGTAAAATAAAACGAATCGAGACTTTTTATGCCATGCCATCACCACTTCACCACTATCGCCATCGCACACTGCTCTAGGCTCTGGGGTGCGGTGGTTGCCAGTCTCCTATACTACAAGCCCATGTAACGTTTTGCTGATGAAATCAAGGGAAAACATGGTGATGAATGGCTTGTCTGAACATTTTTTCCATTGAAAAGCGCAGTCACCCAAGAAGTATCGACATTTACACTTATCTTCTTTAAATATCAACGAGTTCATCCTCCTCCCACGTCACCACCCCCGCCTTTAGAATGTTTTGTTAGATAAAAATTCTGAAAACAACTTTTTCAAAGAAAAAACAATCTGAGAGTCAAAAAGAAACAAACAAGCAAGTTGATATTAAATTTAAAAGTGGCTCGAGACTATTGAAATTTCTAGAAACAAAATGTCAATGAGGGTGAGTGGGTGGAGTCGGGGAAAATAAATGTTTAAAATGACACTCAGAGGAGGATGAAAACGGTCGGGTTCTACGCTATTTTTAAGGGAAAATTGTTAAATATTAACGAGGTTTGTTTGCCATTTCAAAGGAAATCAGGTTAATTGCTTTGGTTTGTCAAAGGAAAGTTCCAGATCACATAATATCCAATTTCAGAGACTCTGGGCTTTTTGATGATTATTATGACCATCAAACACCAAAACAACTGACAAGACGACCACCATTTTTTATTTATCTCAAAAAGTAGACCTAGTACCTATATGTAAATACTGTAATATATAAATTAGTCGCAAAATCTCGTTTGGAGCATCTCTTCGTTAAATTACTTGATTTCTTGGAAATGATGAAACAAACTAGCAGTAATGTGAGTGCTGGCCCGCGGTTTCCTGACATGTTGTGGCGCTGTGATTGTGACAGATTACTCGGCTGTGATGTTGGTTAGTTAGAATGATGATTAAATTTTGTGGGTAAAAAGCAATCTAAAACTGATTGATAAGTTAACACCTTTTGGAAGTTAAGGTCAAAAATAAGGAAATTGAAATGAATGTTAGAGAAGAAGGGAAAGGGTGTGTGTAAAGCTTGCTTTGATATAAGTTAACTTTATTATTTTCTCATCAAGGTTTGTTACTCAATCTCAATCACTAATCACTCAGATACCTATTAAGAGTAAGATACCTATTTAGTATTGGGGCAACTGGAGTAATTGCTATTCTTTCCATAAGATTTTAGGTAGTTTCTTCGTGTCCGAAATATTTCGATTTCGAATGAATGGAAGTAAATTCATTAGTGATGCTCGTATGTGAGAGATCAACCTTAATTTGATCAATCTTACTAGTCGCTTTGATCAACTCATTCTCGTGGAAGCTGAAAAAATGGCTACAAGATCACTCGAAAAGAAAATCACAAGCATACAATTGAATTCCTTACCCAATATGTTTTTCGGCAAAGTGAAAAAAAATGTTAATTTAATTTTGTGCAGCTAACTGCAGTCAAGTGAGATGTGCTCCCGTGGAGGGTTGCCCTCCAGACAGTTACCGCCTTCCATCTTTGGTAATGGCCTACGATTCTCATCATCATCATTCTCAAGATAAGAAGAATCTTCATGGCTTGTCTGCGGGAACGATAAGGAGTCCTCGGCAGCAGCAACAAACCTGTTGTCCCTCTCGACTCCCCCAAAAATGTCAATGCATCCCGGATCTTTTATGTGCACCCACAGAGTGTCCTCCAGGATGGGAAATTCATATTTCCCAGAATTCCACAGGGAAACCGGGAGGGTGTTGCCCAAAGTTTGAGTGTTTAAAAAGTCATGCCTCACCACCACCGGAACAGGAACCCTCCTTGGGTTCCTATCCAACCAGTGACCTTGAGGATGACTCTGACACTGACGAGGAGAACAGCGAGGAAGAATCAGACGAAGACGACACGCTTACTTTAGAGGACAACGCACTCATTCCCTTGAACGATAAAGATGAAATGTCATCGGAGAAAGGACATTACTGTTATCATAGCGGCAAGCTTTACGAGGCAGGAGAAAGCTGGGCTCTGCAGTCGGAATGCAGTGAGTGTTTTTGCAAAGAGGGCATCGTATCCTGTAAACCGATTAGGTGCAAATTGCCAGCAGAATGCAGGCTTGCCAGGGCTAAACCATTGAGTTGTTGCCCTGTTTGTGACGGTGAGTGTAAAATACTTTTCAAATTAATAATAATTTTCAGTCACTAATTGCATCTCTGTTGGCTTCATGTAGGCTGCATTTCAGGGAGTGGTAAAGTGTACAACAACAGCGAAACGTGGCAAGAGGAACCCTGTACAAACTGCACATGTCTCGAAGGTCGAATTCAATGCCACACGAGCTCCTGTAAACGTCACCATTCTTGCGAGAACCCACAGTATTCTCCTGGGGAATGCTGTCCACGTTGCGGAGTCAAGGCACCGCCCACAGGCTCAATTTTCCATGCCTCTGACAAGAGCAACTGTGCATTCCGGGAATGTCACCGGGATATCATTTGCCTTAACGGCTTTCGCCTGGATAAGTCAGGTTGCCCCACCTGCCAATGTAAAAAGTGTATCAGTGTACTTGGGTGCAAACTGGCTTGCTCCAAAGGGTTCAAGATAGATGACTACGGCTGTACATTGTGTCAGTGTCTTGGAGATGAAGACATCGCATCTTCCTCATTGTTATCCACATCCGGTTCATCCCCCACAAGGAGAAGAGAGGATGATAATTACCAAAGATTCTTTTCAGTAGAAGCGACTTCATCTTCTTCCTCTGCTGCGGGCGACATTGTTCTCTTGTGCAAAGTAGATTCTGAGGGAGTGGGGCGGATGGAAGGTGAAGAATGGTCGGATAATTGTCGCAGTTGTGTATGTCGAAATGGAAGGGAAATGTGTTCTCTGATCACTTGCCAGCAGCCAAAATGCGAACATCCCGTCTTTTATCCTGGTCACTGTTGCCCTCGATGTCCAGGTTTGTCCAAATAATGTATTTTCTTGTCTGCATCTTACTTTTTCTTCTTTTCATTTCGGATGCAGGATACGTCTTGAAATTCCCCAGTTGCCAATAATAATGCAGTACAGGAGAGAAGCCGTCACGTATACCAATTTTGATCCCCGTATTGAACTTAACTCCCACTCACTTTCTCTGCATTTCTTTAAATATGTCTCGTTCCAATTTTGTCGATTCTAAGCCCTCAAACTATTCCATTCATTACAATCAGACAAACAACATCTTGTTTTGCCGCATCTGCAAAGTTTTTTATTTCCATTTTATTTATTTTTTTCGTTTGTCGTCTCACTTACTGCAGAACTACATGCTTTTCCTCGTACTAAGAAGCATCTACTTGACTTCCTTTTGACTCTTTTGAGAATTTTACAATTTAATCAAAATACTTTCCTCAGACCTGACAATAATAACAAGGAGCCCTTGAGACTGCTCAATTTCTGAGATGGAATTTTCTATTTAATGCTATTTATTTTTGTTTATCGGGAATATTTCATATACAAATAGTGGAAGAAGAACCTTCTTCGTCTTCAGTGAATCCCGTGAACGTTTCCATTTGCCTGTCATCGGACGGGACGGAACGGTTGGAAGGCGAAATATGGACACTAAGTAGCTGCCTCACGTGCACTTGTCACGGGGGACAGGTGTTGTGTGCCGCACCAGAATGTCCCCCAACACCGTGTTCATCCCCAAAACTAGTCGATTGTTGTCTTCAGTGTCCCACGGACCATCAGCGGAATTTTAAAGATGGACGGCTGCATGGCAGTAATTTGAATGGAATAACAGGAGCATCGTTATCTAACTGTCTTTCTGATGATTCAATCAAAAGTTATTTGGATGGTGAGACGTGGAAGGCAAGTTAAAACATTAACAAAAAATGAAACGAGATAAGCTTTTGTACTAAATATTTTTTATTTTGTCATCCGATCACATTTTGCAGGTAGGAGCCTGTCAAAGTTGTCGTTGTGAGGCTGGGCAGATCAAATGCTTCTCTGCGGGTAAGTGTCCTCCGCTTCAGTGCTCCCGACCAGTTCTCGCCAAAAATCAATGCTGCCCCATCTGTCTCGGTGAGTTTGCATGCCTCGTTTTATAAATAAACTTTCACTTGATCCAAAATACAAAATTATTTTGCGCTCCATTTCACCAACCATGAAAACACAGATATTATTGTAAGTGCAGAGCAGAGACAAAAACGTTGGCTGTTTTTTTCTTCCCGAAGAAAATTGAACACAAATCATGTCAGAGAAAAAACGCAGAAGAAATACTATTTTTACTTGTGCTTTCTCCTTGTATGTTATATCATCAATGCCATATGCTCATGCTGTGCTGCCATTACTCTAAAGTAAATATTCTCTGGTGAAAGCTGTATGTATGCCATATATTTCCATTTTGATTTACAACCCCTTCCAAACCACTCATCTTGATTCTCAAGTTATATTTCTTCAGAGCGAGCAGAGTAGCACATTCAACTAACTAAATAAACTAAAAGGATCTCTATAAGCAAAACATAATTGCATGCGAGTCAGGTTTATTCCCATAATACCTAATAGCCAAAGCTTATCGACAGCTCCAAGGAAAAGAAAGATCCACTTTCTTTTTTGTTCTTATTTGGCTTTCCTCTCGAGACCTGATATATTCTGATAACTGATAAGGTTTAAATAGATATTAACTTAATGCGTGGGAGGATTTCAAGAGAGAGCAGAGAGATGAGATGAGGGATTTTAGTGAGGCAGAGTCCACTATGCAATTCAGTATTTTGGCAAAATTACGAATTTCTTTTTATGTTTTTTTCCGCACAGAGAAAGTGGTTCACAGGAGCGCCATACAGACAAAGCACCAGGGAGTGGAAGGCCCCTTTGACCTGTTCCATCATTTCCACTCTGTAACCAATGGTGGAAGTAGTAAAAATTTGATGAAAACCCATCACAATCTGAATTTTGAGGGCGCGTCTTCACCCACACATATTCCTGGGAGTGGTTTGGAACCACACTGCGCTGTTATCATTGCTTGTCTTCTGGTGGTCACGATACTTGTGTCGCTGTACATTGTAAGACAACTGTGTTTTGATCGTAGAGTAGGCCGTCGGCTTATCAAGAAGGTGCCGCCGGCCGGTTTACACTTATCGTCGTCAACGAGCTCTTCACAGCAAGACTGTTGTTACAAGTGTGATTACTCCAAATATTGTGACAGCGGCGGGGGTGGATGTGGAGTAAGTAGCAACTGCACTAGCTCGAGCTATTGTGGCGGAGGGAGAGGTGGTGGGCATGAATGCAATGCTAGTATAAATAGAAGCGGCAGAGAATGCGTGGGCGGAGGAAGGAGCAGTCCTCATCATCCCCTCGTCAATGACAGTGATAAAGTTTAGAAGAAGAATATCTATTACGTGAGCAGTAGAAATTATTTCGGAATAAAAAAACTGAAGCTTATCTAAATATTTCGTAAGATTACTAATGACGTTTATTTGAAACAACGGTTTTTATACGGACACATCGAAAGTGTAGGAACTACTATCAGTAGTTATTTCGTGTTTATTTGTTGCGTCTATTTATACTTGTATGTCTAATTATCTTTAAAAGAAGAGATGACGACCAAGATATTACTGAAGGGGAAGAAATTGTCAAGCTTATCGTAAAAGTATATGACTATTTATCCTTAAATTTAATTATTATATTTTTGTGTTTTTCCATTATTATCGCGTGATGAATTGTGATTTGTACTAATTATTATGGACTACTTCTGAATATTATGTATGTTAAGTTTGGAAAGTTAGTTATTTTTGTAATAATTATTCTTTCTTCCTTCATTTGTGCCGTACTGATTTAAAATTTATTATCATGTTCACTTACATTAGTTTAAAATGCACATTTTAAAAGGTTTAATCATGATCATGATCAAGAGTAAAATGTTATTAGGTTATAATTATAATAATAATTGTAATAATTGAATTACGATATACGACCATAAACATTACTGCAGTGACCATTGATGGAAATGTATAAAGTGAATGAAGATTCACGTTCTTGACTCAAGAATCTTGAGAACCTGTGTCGCATCCCGTGACTATCCTTAAAATGGGAGTAAATTAGATTAGAAAAGTGAAAGTGTGAAAGGATTCCTGAGTGGTGTGTTTTAGTGGAGCCAAACATGTACACAAAGTACATGAAAATTAACATCGCTTCCATTCCAACCCAGCACAAGCTCACTTCTCCCCGAAAACTTCTTCATTCATTCAGGATGAGAATGCCGCAGAGCAGGTAATAAAACGGCCAGTCACCCTTTTAACCTTTTTACTTTCACTCCCAACTTTATTCAATTTACTATCATCTTGCATTAAACTTGTTGATAATGAAGATGAAAGATGATTAAAAATTAGTTGACTTTCTCTCGTTGAATATTTTGAAAATCCTTGGAAGAAAAATTGACTGGCTTACGACCGTTTTTAATGGATGCGGAGCAACTTGATATATCGACTTGAGCTACATTATAGTTACCTAATAATTTTAAGATATACATATGTACATATAGATCGGGTGATGATTAGAACAGACATTTTGCAACATGAAATGTAGATTTTTTATACATGAAGCGGTATACCGGAAGCCGTTGCTTGGAACCGGGGAAACGTAACAGGGAATACGAAAAAAATCTGCATTTCACGTTGCAAAATGTCTGTTCTAATTATCACTCGATCATTAGTAATGCTGATCTCGTTTAACATGTGGAGATCCTTCATTAATTATGGTAACGAGCAATGTTTACCATAATTTGTAATTCTTTGGACCAGTTATCATCATAAATGCTTTACTACTTCTATAAATTCACGTAATCACTCATTATAAGTAATAGTTAACTATTTAACAAAGCTATGAAATACTAAATAAACAAGTCATTAAATTGCATCTAAATCGATAAATATAATATTCTAAACCAAAAATGTCTAGATAATATCCTTTTCCTATGACGTTTTACCAACTTTCACCAATCGTCAGTGTAATTTCTAGCTGACTTTTTAATAATTGTTACAGTAAAATTAATTGTATTATATGGATAGGCATTTTAATTTTTAGATTATAAAGTTGGTAGAAAACCGTATGTAAACATATCTGGTCTTGGTCCTTCACGCTCAGTTTTGTAGCATAAAACATATTTATGGTTTAAACTTGTCTCTCATGAATCGATTTATTGTAGTAGTTGGTGATTCAATCAATTTAGCATTTTACTATAATTGACTTATAAAAAATAATTATTCCTACTATTTATATATGTGATGATGTGAAACAAAAACCAGAATTGAAATAAAAGTGGAAAGATTGTTGAAAGAAAAAAATTCCAGAAATTTTTTTGATTGCTTTGGAGTACTATAACTAAAAGGTTTAGTGGATCACCGTGGACATCTTGGCTTATCTTTTCAGATAATTTGAGCCGCTGAAATCTCGATTTTCATCTTTAAAAGCCAAATTCATAATTTTTTAATTTTTCTTTGATGATGTGCAGCTGTAGCTGGCTGTGTTGTTGCTGCTGCATAAAATTGATAAAATTCAAAATTGTCAGGATATCAGAGTGTTCTCAGTTGTCAACTCGATTTCACGGCAATCAAACAAGCTGCACTTTTTCCAGTGAAAGTAGTGATGATTAATGTCTGCAGGGACGATTGAAGTAAGATAATTAGGACTGATTACAATCACACCCCCTATCAATATAGTCTCCAACCTTATGGCACTGCCAAATCAAACGGCTATGAATGGAGCCGGGGACTACCCGTATTATGGAGTGAGGGACAACAAGTATGGAGGAGTTCCTGGATGCTACCAGTTGGAACGCAGCATCTTGGACCCATGTCAGCACCCTATTTATCTGAAACCCTCGGATCACCCTTGTAGCTACTTCTTCCAGCAGAGGGGGCCAATAGATTTGAAATCTTATATTCGTCTCAAGTAAATAAAAAATAAAAACCCATTTTATATATTACTGAGCATATCGGCACCAGGTAGATAAAATTCTAATCGAAGCATATATACAAGCTAGTTGAGTACGTTTGAAGAAGTTTTGTAAATTGTAACCTTTTTACTTTGCTAATCACTCTAGCCACACGGTAGGAGTAATCATTAATTTTCAGACTATTCATTGTTCTACAATCTATGTTCAATTTCGTTCAAGCCACTTCTCTGTGGGGTGGATTTTATAATTGCGATCTTTGATATTTCTCCGGATATAAGACTTTGACATAGAAAATGTTCCAAAGTTTCATAAACAAAAGCCGTCCTAGTTGATCTCAGTATGTGGTAATATGCAATTATAATTTAAATTGATCGTTTCTCGTGCTATTTTTAACGCAGACAGGAAGAACGTCTCGCAGTTGTCCAGTACCACGCAGCTGTCAGGATCCAAGCGCTCTGGAGGGGTTTTATGATTCGTTCCAATTGGAAAATCGTGGAGGCTGCCGCCACCAAAATTGAGGTTTTACTCTAATTTTTATTATTTTCCGTCAAACTCAACTCTTTCATGTTTTTTACTTTATCACAAGGGGTGTATATATATGCAAGGGGTGTGCTTTATCATTATGTATTTTGTTCTTTATTCTAGTCTTGGATAAGAGCACACATGACTCGGAAGAAGTTTCGACAAATACTTGAAGTACGAGAAAAATCTCATTATAATTGTTAACAAGTTTATAAATATTCAATCGGTTTTTTCACATAGTGTCTAGGGCTGTTGTATTTAATTTATGTTTCTGATGAATAATTAATTATATTTTACGTAGGAGCGAGATGCGAAGGTTCGACTGGGTCTTTTGGAAGAGGTTGCCGTTAAGGTATCTCCATCTTCCTCATCTCCTCTTCCCTCCTCATTTGACATTTCCAATTAAATTTAAATTACTCCAGCTCCTCCAAAAAACTTCCATTCGTTTACCTTTCAGATCCAAACAGCGTGGCGAGGGTACATCAGCCGGAAAAATAAACTTGACTTTAAGAAATACAAAAGCATACAGCAGAAAAATGAAGCCTTACGGCGATCCATCGCTGTAAGTCTAAAGGCACACGACACTCTGACAATTATTTTGTGGAGGGGAAAATCATTACATCTATCCCTCGATATTTTCTAGTCAGTCAAGAGCATCATTAAAAATATGTAACAACTGATCTTTTGATCCAATTTAACAGCTCATCAATGAGCTGGAATCGGCGCTATTGAAAACCCTGCAATGCTCTCACAGAGATTCCCGTTCCAGCAGCGCCGAACCAACGTTCTCAGAGAAAACAAACGACTCGCTCAATGCCTGTGCCGAGCTTGCCAAAACGGACAACCGGTTATCTTTCTTCCTCAACAACATTATCAGCCCGAGTGTGGAGAATTTTTTAGTAGAAAAGATCCCCGAGTACGTGGATGAGCTGAGTGAAGGTCGAATTGTAGAGCTGTACGCTTATCTGGCCAACATGGAGAGTGAAATGAAGCAAGAGCGGGAGTTGGAGCAACTGGTCAAAAAACTGGGTGGCCTTCACATGCTTTCCGAACAGCAGCAGGTGCGATTAGAGGAAAGTCGGCGAACTCAGAAGGAAAGAGCCCAGCACATTTTAGACCTCGCCAAGCTGGTGACGATGGAACCGCTCAAGAAAAAGTTGGAGACCGACAAGCAGCATAAAGCAGAGATGGAAGTGGTTGGCGAAGGTGACATGGGGAAGGACCCTGTGGACGATATGTTTCCTCCACTGCCCCAAAGACCGGATGTGGTGCAGCCCGATCGTGGTAAAGGTACCAGCATAAAATTAACAATGGATTTTTAGTTGACAAAAGCAGATGGACCACCGTTGAGTTCCATAATTCCTTCCTGTTTACTTTTTACTCCTTGTCATAATTTTCTCTTTTGTTTCCTCCAAAATACTTTACCTCCACTCCAAACTTGTTACTTTTTCTCTCTTGTTCTCCCGTCATCTTCATCATCATCAGCCCATATGCAGCCAGTGGGCAACATGGAGCAAATTTTTTACTGTCTCTCATTTTCACTAACTACAGAACTTGCTTCATCTCTCTGTTTGTTGGAGGGAACGACTTCTGCTCCCGACATTTATGACAATAACAACTCACTAAAACAATGCGCCTAATAATGACAGTGTGCAACTCGCTCGGAAACTTCTGCTTTTGACTCACTTTCCTTTTGCAACCATTCACGTCATTTACATCATCAATTCCAATCAAAACAATTAACTCTTCTCCTACAAACTTTTTAAGCCTTTTTGTCTATTTATTCTATTTAACGTTGTACTCCTCCTCTCTAATAACAATAATGGCGTCTGCCTAAACTAAACTTTTCTCTCTATTTTTTGTGTGCAGTGGAAGCTCTGAAAGATGCCATTCGTATAATTCGCCAACAGGGCAAAGCCAAGCAGGATCGGGACCTGAAGAAGAAACATCCTCTGTTAAGGACCAAAACCTGTCCCGGAGTTTTCTCGGATATCTACACGACGTAAGTCGGTAAAACTTTTTTTTCTAACCTCCATAAAGAAGACAACCCAACAGACAGTATGAAGGAATCTGCAATAATTTTCGGAGGAGTTGGGGGAGAGGAGGATAACCTCTACTTTCATTCAGAGCAAATTGATAGCTATCCTTAAGAAAAGTACAGTGGTACAGCCAGTGGTAAAGAACAACACCTATGTAGCATGTCGTTGGTTTTACTGGGATGGAAATCCATGCTGGAGATTGATCTGGAATGGGAATTGGGTTTAATTTCGCGAATTGCCTCTAGAAATCTACAACAGCGGCTGCCACCACTACTACAATTAATTATTAGTATTATAGTTTAGGATTTAACCAAATGGTATATTATTTCATTTGCGGGCATTTCACAAGCAAAATATGAAGATATTTGGCAAGCAAGCTTTACATTTTTAGTTGGGTGAAGGGTGAGTACCGTTTTATCATTTCCAGACATCTTGGCTGTTGGTGGCGGCTTCTCTTCACAGTTAATTTCCTTAATATTTAGTGAGATAGGCAGCTATAAATTTCTTAGGCATTTTCTGTTTACTCTTAAATTTACTTGCACAATCATCAATAGAATTTGTAGGAAGATTCCTTGTATCAGGAAATTGGCTATGAACTCTCAAAGAGAAAGCCAGCCAATTATACTTCCTTTCAGCTTTCTGCGCCTGCTTATTATTCTGCTTGGCTGGACACAGCAACGAAAAAATAATAATAATTTACAAGTACGCTTGTATCGTCGTAAATTTGTCAATTTCCCAATTACCATTTACATAAAGAAAGGAAATTGCGTGGGTGGGGGAGCGTTAAGAAAAAAGCCGTCGGCAATTAACCCCATTCCATTAAGCATGCTGTAGATGTTAAGTAGAGAGGGTTTTTACGTTGTTGCGTAATCTGTAATAACAAGTGGGGAAATGGGCTTCAATATCCTCCTCGTCCCAAGCATACATAACGGCATTAGTATTTCTTGCATCTGTTTCCCCCACCACTTCTCCAACTTTGTACCAAACAAAGTGAATTGAAAGAAAAGAGAAAAGCAAGTAAAGTGGCGGTGGTTCAATGGACCTCTTTTCTTACTAATCCAATAAACGGCCAAAGAGTCCATTTCCTCTATCCATTCTCCTCCGATGAGGATACCCATCTCCATTTCATTTTCTCAAGAAATATATAATATAGGCCAGTGCACACACGCTACACGCACTTTTCCCTCCAGCTATCTTTAGTCTTCTCATCTTTCATTCACAACATTTTTTCCTCTCTCTTCTGGACTGGGTCCCTCTTCTTCATCATCTGATACATTATCTCGCTTCTTCACTGCCCTTGTTCCTCCAAGACTATTCCATATCCATTTGAATGAATGAATGCCCCTCCTGAATGTAATGTAACGTGAGATCGCATAGGCTTCTATTTCCATTTCCCTTTATCTCATTCCAAATTCTAGTCCAAAGTCCTGCTGTCCTCTCCTCCTTTTTTATTATTATATTATTTCTATCAGATGTTTAAATTATGGGAGTAGCTTTAGCTTTCCTCCAAATTATTATCATCATTTCCCAGAGCATGTACCCATTTCCTCCAGTTTAATTCATTCATTAGAACCTTTTCTCTCTGGTCGACTTGCAATTTTAATACATGAGGCTATTTATATGTGGACCACTCGTATAATATTTTATACTTCATTTGATCTTTGGAGGAAACGTGGAGGTGTGTACAGTGTATCTGGGCTGCTTGGTGAATAGAGAGAGGAGAAAAAGCTCGTAAAATTTAATCTCACTCGGATGGGGGTCTAGAAAAAACGTGGCGGCCTGCCTATGGCCTAGTGCAAGAAACCCCGATTCTCTTGGGAGAATACAGACGAAAGTAGACGTTGAGTGAAAATTATAGCCGGGAGGAGTGGCGGTGATGATGGTGTTGCTGTTTGTTAGTTGGAAGCTATACATACGTGATATTTTAAGCTTATCATTGTTAGAAAAGAGTTATATATTTTTCCCCGGCTATTCCTCTCACCTAATTAAATGATCAAAAGACTCTCTTTTCTTTCAAGGGCTCCAGCTTTTTCCGACTAGACTTTTATTTATTTTTTGGGGTTTCCCCTCCAGAGATTTTTTATTCCATTCAGTCCAACAGAGCTTAACGTGTGCTTATCCTTGATCTTCTTTCCACTTTCACTCCTTCAAAGAAGATGAGAGATAACAAGTTTTTTTGGAGAGAGAGAAACAGTTCATTAAGTATTCTCAGTGTAGAGAAAAAAGACGGGGACATGGATAGGCTTGTTAAAAATTTATAGCTCAAAAGTGTCTTTTGCCTTTGGTCAGTGGTGTGACCTTCACTGTCTGTGTCTTATGGTGTCCTTCAAATGATTCATGATATGGATGGCAACGGTGGAAATGATAAATTGGGAGGCTTGTTATTTTAAAGCGAAGGAGTTTCAAGGTGCCCCATAGCCATAAGCTCAAGTCTCTGGCCACTTGCACTTATCTATGTAGGTTTCGATAAGCTTGCTAACAGTCATCTCTGTTACCATTTATAAAAGGGAATTGTTGTAGTCGTC
Source organism: Coecobrya sp. COE2 (assembly GCA_027743765.1). NCBI lineage: Eukaryota > Metazoa > Arthropoda > Collembola > Entomobryomorpha > Entomobryidae > Coecobrya > Coecobrya sp. COE2. The sequence continues at coordinate 16,938 of JAHZMV010006502.1, forward strand.
AGGGAGAGTAAACGGCTGGAAGACAGGCGACAGGTAAAAAGAATTTGGCGTTATTTGTGCCATAATAATTATAATTGTCAGTCAGTCAGACATTTATTGCAGGAGACTGCCTGACAAAATGTAATGAAAGTTTAGCAAAGAATGAGCAAGATGACACGTGAAGAATTGCTATTCGTCGTTGGCGTAAAAAAAAGAAAAGGGAAAGTTTTCTGTTAGGTATTTCTTGTAGTAAATTTCAGTAGCTATTCAGACATTCTGCTTATTACGAGAGACGGTAAAGTTAATAATAAATAATAATAATAAATTGTAACAATAAAACTACGGCTTAGTCGAGAGGAGACAGGAATAAGCGGTAATTGTGATGGAGAATTAAATGAGAATTCTGAACATTTGTTTTAAAGTTGCAGTTAGCTTACTCGCGTTGATGATGAATGATGGCTGTAGAGAAGCCAGTTAAATGTTTCTCTAGTGTTGCCGTAAACAGAATGAATTTTACACCAGGACAAGAAAAATAATACATTGTTTTAGTTTTAACGGAGAAAGGAAAGGATGTGAAGCTGCTGTCGCAAGTCCTTCTTCTCTCCTCGAGCTACTTTCCTCTCCAGAAAATATATAAATTTTCTGACTTGACTTGTTCTTCTTCTTCATGCAAAGACGACGATTTACTTTTTAATTCCACGTTCCACGAAAGCAAATAATGAATTTGAAGATGAGCATCTGCAACAAGGACAGATATTTATTCCGTTTGTTACAAAATATTCCTTTCATTATTTCATCAGCTCAGTACGAATAAAAGCCAGGGTTGTTTAATCGTCTCGGACGATTCCTCAACGAACGTCACTTGACACTTCAAATAGTAGGAATTTTACGACACGAGTTTTCAACGTGAAAATAGTATAAAGCTGTAGCAGTAATCAAAAAAATTGGGATAATGTTCTTCTGGCTCATGATCACATCTTCACAACCCTGGTTTTTCCTAATATGTAATAATATCGCACGTGTGTGTGGGAGGTGTAGGAAAGGTAGTAGGTATGTTTTTTATTGAAACAGTTGACATGATTGGAATTTGATACGGTCTCTCTCCCTCTCTCGACCTAATAAATAAATCCATTGTTTTCCCTTTCCCCGTATTCACAAAAGGACATTAAGAGCAAATAATACTTTCTCTCTCTGCCTCATAAACTATCTCCATTTACAAATATTTGTTGCCACTACACACTACTTGTCGCTCCTTTTTTCCTCTATCCCTCGCTCAACAATTGTACACATTCTCATTCAAGAGCCTTTTCTCCTCTCCTCTTTCCTCTTGTTGCTTTCTCCGGAAAGTAGTAGTAGAAGTGAAAGTGGAGAACCAATTCAGCACTCAAGTAAGTATGTTCTGCTTGCTTAGTAGTATTTTATTATCATCAGACAGCCCACCACCATCAGCATGGTTTTAAAAATTCCACCCTTTTTCTCTTTCCAACTATACTGCCTCGGGTTTCTTCTCTGGAATTTTTCTCCATTCTACTTTTTTTTCTCTTTCCAGTCAAGTCAGTCAGTTTTAGTGGAAGTCTAGCATTTATTTCATTTCATTTTCTCCTTCTCCGTCTGCCTGCGTTTTGTTCCCTCGGGAGCTATAAATTATGCACAACAGCAGCAGTACATAATGTATATATGCACACACGTTCATTTTCTTAAATTTCTCACTTTCTCTTCCCGAGAAAGCGTGCTTAGGCTTTCTCCCAATTCCCGAATATAATATTCTTCTTGCTCTGCAACAGCAGCGGCATTTAAAATGATTAGGTCTGTTGCTCCTTTCGTCCCATTTTATTTTTACCCGTATTTGGTCTCTCGTTGCCCCAAAATAATATTCGGCTGTTGCATAATATTGTTTCACTGGGCTTTCAATTTCGGAGAAAGCCGCTTTCTATAATAATAATGAGGAAAACGGGAAAGCATATTATATTTTAATTCTTCTGTGTAGAAATAAATGCCGAGTCACATCTGTTGTTTTGGAGGAGCTTAGGCAAGACACGTTGTCTCATTTTCTTTTCTGTGCTCATTCGTCAGCATGAAAGAGAAAAATGGACACAAGTGAAAGCTGTTTGGAGTAGATACGCTGTTTGCTATGTTCTCTCCCATGATAATGATAATTGTGACATGTGAAAGAAGTCGGTCTAGATTTTCGATAATGAACAATGGAGCCTGCCTGTGTAGGTGCGCGCGTGTGTGAAGTGAAAGAAAGCTCACGTAACACAAAAAAGCACAATGACACGACAGCTTTGTCACACTGCTAATTATAGTGTGAGAAATGTCAATTAAATTTAATGAAGATAATGACTTTGTTCTGTTTTTCTCTGTTGTTTATATTTTGGACAAAGGGAGCTCACTGAAATGGAGCGGAAGCTGAAAGCGTTGAAATTCTGGAAGGGAAGCCTAGCTCAGGAAACATTGGCGAGGAAGGAAGCACTAGCCAAGGAGAATCGACTGAAGGGGCAATTTACTCACGCTTTGAAAATTAGCAACAAGCGTCGTGACACCGAGGAATATGACGAAGAGGAGGACATTACTGTGGAGGAGGGAATACCGCTAGATTTGTATGAGAAATTCGCGGAAGAAATGGAATCTGAGGACGACGACGATTACGATGAGGACTGCAGCTACACCACTGGGGGCAGTAGACGGGGATCGTTTTATGAGGCGGAACAGGATCCAAAACCGCCTCCACCCACGCCTACTCTCATGGCCAATGCGGATTAAAATGCTGAATTTTTTTGGCTGAATTCTTTAGTTTTTGAAAACGATGCTAGTCCAATTGGTACATACATATATAATATGCTTATAATAATAATGATATTAAAACTGTAAAATGCTTTCCGTAACTCATAATTCGACTTTTTCAATGATTTCAATAAACTGTGTATGTAATAATTTTACTGGCACTTTATTCCACTAATGTACTGCTGTTCAGTCCAACTACGAATAATGTAGTTATGAGAACTCTGTGCAAAAATAATATAATGTTATTACATAATATTCATATAGTTATCCTTCACAGTTACAGTTGGACAATGCAAAGTGGTATAAAGTACAACAATTGGTAATTATTTATAATTTCTCCGAAAAGCTCATTAAAACGAGTAAACATTACTTCATTTACGCATTATTTCTGTCCATTTTATACCATCCATTCTTATTCGCAATTTTATGGCGAATTCCAAAAATCCTTTTAAACTTAACGGCTTTTTCCTTTGAGTTTTAATGTTTATTCTCTGAGACCTCGACTTAATGAACTATGCATGAAATATCCATCTGAAACTCACCGCAACAGCGTCAACTACAATGTATACTAAAATGTTATTGTTTGTACTGCTCTCTAGTCTAAATTCTCTACTCTGTCATTTATTATCCGAAAGTAAACAATTTGAATTACCAAATAGTTTTCTTCTTCTATCCTACAATAAAATTAATATGCTGTGACACACCATTATAAAATAAATTAGAAGAAGAATTAAAATTTAAACATTTTCTCGCTATTCGCCTAACAAACTTGTGTACCACCACAGCATAGTGCAATAATATTATTTTAATAATAATATTTTATAGCGTTGTTAGCAATGTCGTTATATTTCCTCTACCGTCGCCACCACCACCACTTTGCAATATTGCAATAATGTCTTTTAAACCATAACAATATTTTCTCCAGACTTTTTAACAGTTTTGTGGAGTAGTCCGGTGAGTACTACTATGGCCTGAAGGAGAAAAAGCTCTTAAAAGCCAAGCCAGCGGTGAAGTAGAGAAAAGCTTAATGGTCTCTGCTCTGGTCTTTGAGTGAGTAAAAAGGGTTATGTATTAAACAGGCAGTAATAATAGCAGACTATACACTCCAGTTGTTGGTATATCCCATCATCTTACGTTCTGAAAAAGAAGACAAGAGTTTCTAACAGTCTCTGGTCTACTGGTCTATAAATAACGCCAAAAAATTCTATTCGAAATGGCGTAATAAAGAGCCATAAAAATCCGTCTAGTTTGTTACACAAGCCAGTTAAAAGGCAGAGACAATGAAAAACTACTATATCAATTATTTCCTGGGGTACTACACTGCAAACGTTGTAATTTAAAGGCATGCAGTGTTTAAAAATAGATGAATAGACAAGTCCAAGAGAAATGTTTCACGTTTCCCCAATAATTTTATATGAAACTTAACCATAAAATAATTTATTGATAATAATGGTCTATTATATAAAAGTGAAAGTTCCAATGGCCTAATTTAAAAAAGTAGTAGTCCAAGTAATTAATTAACAACATGGTAGAATTGATTGCTTTACAAAAAATATTAGTTTTGTTCATGATGCCCCTCGAATTTCCAACAACAACAGCAGGATTCCTCCTAATTCTGCTACTTGTTACACAGCAGTCATCTGGAGGACGTCGTTGGAAAAACCGGCTGCTTCCTCCCGGCTACGAGCTGGTAGATGGGGAAGCGATCGATATAACAGACAAAGTGATCCAGCTAGCGACTCCACAAGGAACAGAATACTTTGCTTTTGACGATCCCACAGGAAGACCGTTGTATATTCGGGACGGTTACGAGAAAGGCTGGCATTTTATAGTTTTTGACGACCCTTACAATCAGGATCCTGGGGGAGGTCATTTAATAGTGCTGCAGAGAATGACCGGGCTGAGTGTGGACACAAGTGGAAAAATTGTTTATGAAGCGTTTCTACTTTCTTTGGAGTGAGTTATCATAGGTATGAAATGTTTTAATTATTATGATGGAATTATTCGTTTGAATACTGAATTTAGAGAGAGTATCGGAGCGGATGTAGAGCCTTACGACGCACAGGAGACTGACTACTACCGGGACGAGGATCGCACGATTATTCAACATGATCAAAAGTCATTAGTTAAATCTTAATTCATTCTACCATTATTTGAGCGCGTAAGTATTTTATTTAAAGGATATTTCATAACCAGGCTTCAGTACTTGAGGTAAAAAAGTATTTAAATAATAAATAATAAATAATTTTTTTCAGAAACATTATTTCAAATAGAAATAACAAATAATGTATTTTCAAATAAGTTCAAATAATG